>SSNR01000096.1:1495242-1646276 GCA_006937965.1 Callopanchax toddi | reverse complement strand
ACAACTTTAAACTTTATGAAATTGGTTGTTAGTTCTTTTTAGGTCTCTCCTTTTCTGCTCTCCTCTGTGACGCTTGCGGGCCGGCGAGGGGGAAGGAAGGGGGGTCAGGTCTGCAGCGCTGACAGTCTGACTCACAGAGAGGAGAGGGTGTCTTTGTGACTCAGCTTTGCTGCGTTTTTGCAGCTTTCAGAAGGACAGACGCTCAGGCCCGTCGCCCCCCTAAATGAACTACATCGCCCCTGAAAATTTTGTAAAATTCTATTAATCATAGAAACATGTTCAACTAGTTCTAACATTTTTATTTAAATTTGTATCCATACAAAATGAAAAATATGAACATTTTAATAAACAATTTAACAATTTAATACAAATTTGCTTGTTACAAGTCATCTTGAACTCTAACTTTGCCTGGGTGTCTATGTCCTATGTAAGTTTGTAGTTACTATGTGGGTGATCGAGGGAGGTATAGTTATGTGGACGCTCGGTAAAGTTGGAGCTTTAGCAGCTAGCATCTTGCTGTATGTTGTTGTACGTTTTTGGAGCGTGAGAAGGTGGAACCATTACTGAAAAACAGAGATGAAAGAGTCGGAGTTACTCATTCCTCATCGGTTTATCAGAGAGATGTTCTGTTCATGGTTCTGAAAAACCGTATTATCAGCTCCTCTACTCTGTACCGGTGTTCGGATTCCAGCCTGCAGTCGAGGTGGAGGAAAGATCTCCTTCTGAGGAGATTGAGCTCATCAGCCACGAATGAAGGTAGGAGGATGGATCATAATTAAATAAGTACTGGTCCGTGGTTCATTTGGATCAGAAAGGCGGAATAAAATGATTATTGATCAGCTTGAAAGATCAGGTCCGAACCCAGTTGCCAGGTGCGTTATGTGCACAGCTCTGTAGTCCCGCGCTCCGCGGACCGATGGAAGCGCGCGGCTCGGTGACACCCCCCCACCCCCCACCCCCCACCCCCGGTCAAACACCGACCGGCCGCCCCCCCAATCTGTGNNTTAAATCACTTCTCCTCTTCCAAATTACAGCAGTCAAAATAACCCCCTTTTTACTCATATATCTCACTCTGCAAGCTCCGTTATCATATCTTAAGATTTTAACTATTTGTGTATTCAATATTTCACTTAAACTTCCAGTTAATTCCTCTCACTGTCATAATTATCAAGATGGTTAAAATCACCTGTGTTCATGCATGATTCTGTTATTTGACAAGGTTGCAAACTGTTGATTTGACTGGTTGTTAATAAATATACCCTCTTAGTAATACGTAGTTGTGATGTTTTGAATTGAATGGTGTTAAACTTCATAAATCAAGAATTCACTCATTCAGATTTGTCAGACTGATTTAACACAACAGAAAGGTTTCTCAGGTTATCCTAAAACCTGGGTGGTGCCCCGAGGTTTATTATTAGCATTATTAATAATAATATCACTATTGTTGTTAATAATCCTAATAATATATATTTTATAATTAACATTGTAGGGATTTTATCCTGTTACACGTATTCAATGCTCTGTTGTCACGACAACACTGCCGAGTTATTTAATATAAAAATAATTTATTGAAAAATTCACCTCATAAATAGGCCACAGAAAAACCTATGAAATGAAATAATGAAACGTGTGTTCTCTGAACTGAATAGTAAAAGGAAAAAAATGAAAAGAGTGAAGGTAAAGAGTAATTCAGCATCGTCAGAATGAGTAAACTGCCTTTCAAGGTAAAAGCAGCTGTTTGAACCAAGCAGACATGCAGTAGCGTGGTGATTCATGAAGTAGCCCTGATCAAACAAACAGCTTGACAGATAAATTCACATGGAAAAGTGATCGAAATAAAATGTTTATGAACTATATTTGCTCTCAGGCTATTCATTTATCCTCTTAAAATGTTGGATAGCGAATCAAGCTGACAGTTCAGTGAGCTGAACCGTGCGACAACAGCAAGCACAGTAGGAGCAGTGCATTTAATCAAATTTATATTACCATATCAGCTCCAAACGATCACAAAAACAATGTAATTAACAACAAAAAAGGATTATTATTACAATTTTTATATCATCTTCAAATTTGCAAGATTGCTATTATTCTGTCTTGCCTTGCAAATGACTTTCATTTCTGCCCCCTTTGAAAGCTAAACTCTAATTCCTCAGGTGGTGTTTTTTACCCCTACACACTCTGTGACGTGGCATCCTGTGATTTTTTTATTCATATGGTTCATTTTCCAAACTTTAACACTCCTGAAAAATGTTTTCATCATGTGACTGATTAATCGAGTGGGAGATTAAATTTAGTCATTACAGGTTTTCAACTGGTGTCTGAATATTTCAAAAACATCTCTTTGCTTCCCATCCTAAAAAGGTCTAATGATAGGCTTTTTAATGGTCAGTACTTGGGGCGGCTTGTAGCTCAAATGGGAGAGTGGCTGGTCTGGTAACTGGAGGGTCGCCGGTTTGATCCCCAGCTCCATCTGGGTTACGTTGTCGTTGTGTCCTTGGTCAAGACACTTCACCCTAACCTTTACCACCACCAGAGTGTGAGTGAATGAATAATGCAACTTCTGTGAAGCGCTTTGGGTGTCTGGAAAGGCGCTACAGTATATAAATCTAATGCATTATTATTATGATAAAAGTCATTTTGGTCTCATCTCTAAAAGCCATACATTTTAATCACTACTAAACAGCACAACTCTTTCACCCACTAATATAAATTCATAACTGCAGTCTTCATTAAAAATGTGTAATTTTGGCTTACATAAACATAATCAGAAACATTTAGCCATTTTTTTAAAACAACCTATCTGTGATCAAAGTAACACATTTTGAAGCAATTACTCAAAAATACAATGATGGAAAACCTTGTTAAAGGCACACTGTGCAGTTTTGGCTTGTTTTTAGCACCCCCTAGTGTCTGTTTTAAATCACTGCTGGTAAAACATTAGCATTGTTTTTGCTCATAAACACCTAAATCTAACTGTTGAAATGTCTCCTCAGCCTTCACTGCTTTCTACTGGAGCGGTTCATCACTCCTTCAAAGAAATCAGCTGTGTTCAAGCAGGGAGAGATGGGAAAAAAAATCAGGAATCATGAGCTAAAAACACTCCAGAGCTAGCATAACAGCTAGCCTCATTGGGTTAGCCTAACCCTCATCAGATTCATGACTTTGTGAGACTTCAGGGCACCGGACCAGAGACTCAGAAGTTGCAAACGTGGTATTCTGGACACAAGCAGCAGATGGGGCTGAGAGACTTTTCATAAACCCTGTAAAGAGTCATATTAGCACAGACTGGCTCAAGAACAGAGATCATAATACTGTATTGCGCTCTGCAGAGTGACACTGTCTCTTTGTTTTCTGGATGCCTTTTGATGCTTTTATTTTGACAAGTCACACCACAGTGTTTGCAGTGTTTTTTACAAAAAAGAAGTATGTTTTTCAACACAATAAGTAACTGTTTTAAACAATCATTATTTAAATATTGATGAAAATAATTGTTTTGTTTTGTTTTTTTGTCTGAATCTCACGTTTGCGGTTTGCACCTGATACCAGGCGGTGCTCTATAAATGGAGAGTTTTTATGATGCAGGAGAGTGACAGCATACCTCAATAACAGAAACTGCAATGTCACACCCTGTGGCACCTCATGAAACATTTTACAGCCTTCAGTAACAGCTGTTGGATAAGATTACAATTTGAGGCTGGAACTGTTAATTTGCTCATTTGAAATAAAAATAGGTGCTAAAAAAGCACTAATTTTGCACATGCATCAAAAGCTCAGCCTTTTAGTTCTGTTCATATAGTCCACCACCTGTCTTGTGTAAAATATTCAAGGAAAACTGAAAGCATCACTTAGAGAGTTCACACAGGATGTCTGCAGAAAACTTAAGCAGTATTATAACTCCTGTTTTAATAGTATCATCAGTCTAAATTACAGTTGATTAGCTGGATGTTCCTCTTGACAAAGATAGATATAGAGGTGGGTTGTTGTTGATGAAAAAGGAGGAATAATCAGAGAGAGGCTGCATCCTTTCTCTCCTCCTTAGCTGTGCTTTAGAGAGAAAAAAACCCACAACCAGCATAAAGCAAGGATGAGTCAGGAGTTTAGTTTTCAAACTGCGCTCAAGTGCAAGGACAACCAAGACATGTTTTAAAAGGTTCTATAGGTCCAGGGGCTCAGATTTATTTTTCTGTACAAGAAACAATAATGACAATGTAGGGAATATTAGAGCAAAGTTAAATTGGACCCATAAACATCCTGACCATGGTCATTTTCAGCAGCGTATACACAGTCCTACACCACAGAGCTATAAGACAAGCAGAGGAAACTCCCTACAAACCCACTGTGAACCTCCGTGGCCTCATAAACTCTGTGTACTCCTGCCAAGGAGTTGATTACAGGGAGATTCCATCATGTAAATCCTGCAGCGTGCAGCCTGTTACCAGACACCATGCTGCTCTAAGCTGGCTTTTCCTGCATGGTTCCAAAAATGCAGCACGAGAGCATTTGCTTGGAATTACCACTAACATGACACAAATCCCATCTTTACTGCTAATGGAGCGTTTAGAATTTTAAAATAAAAATACAATCAAGTAGAATTGTTGGAGAGTTTCGGCTCATTAGTGTCACCTTAAAAACTACGTTTGTGAGTTCAAATTAAATATGTACACACACTTTTGAGTTTACCCATTAGCATACTCTACTTTTTGATGTGTCATCCATTTTTAATGAGACATACCGGGCTGTTCGAAGTGATTACTGCCCGCTCGGCTTATCAGATTTGGTTTAGAGGTTGCTAATGGCATGATAAGGCACATTAAAGCGATAATAAGTATTTAATGAAGTTAAATGTGGTAAAAGCTCGGGGCACAGCAGACTGATCCCTTTTTAAACAGGTTATAGAAGATGAACTTTAAATATACAGAGAAGATATTTAATGGTCCACAGGTCCAAAAAAGTGATTTTACCCTCCTTTTTTAAAATCTTTTTTTTTTTTTTTTAGAATAATCCTGTTTAATCAGAAGTTTTCTCCATCTTCTTTCTCCTTAAAAGTTTTGTTCGACACTTTGCGAAACATTTAAAGTGACTTCAACATGAATCCCTTTTGGAACCACATATGAAAGAACCCACACTGTGTTTTGAGAATTTTAAAAATTCTAGTTTTCCATTTTTTGTCACCTCCTAAGTTGGTTTTTCACATCTTCCCTTAATTTTTCTGAAATGCATACAAACACATTTGCACACACCCTGATATCCTAATGCCTCATGTCACTGTGCAGCTGTAAAAGTTGTGTTTCTTTTGCCTCTTTGCCAGCGCTCAGGGTGGGGCTCTCTGTGTCCTTCTGCTCAAGCCCCAGGGAGGAAAAGACACATAAACACAGCTTACAATATCTCCAAAGACACGCACATGCATAAGATTATTGCATCAGCAGGGATTCGACTCATGGTGAATGCCAAAGGGATTCAAGGACATGTTTAAAAAAAATACAGATAATAACGTCTGCTGTCTTTGGAGTGCTGAGGATTTTCCCCACATCATGCCTCAAATCCTTACTTGCTAACACTACAAAATAAAAGTCCAGCAGAGTTCACAAAATGCAGTCTGTTTGTCATTCAATGCAGATTCGGGGTTCAGAAAAAGTCCTGTGTGTTTGATGTGTCTGTTCTCTTTTTGTTCTCTTCTCAGGGGACTTTTTGCGAGCCACTACACCGAGACACATTACAGGGAGGATGGAAGTGCAGTCACCGGTGCTCACAACTTCACGGTACAGTGGCGCTCCAGCGCTCGTGGTCACATCAAGTTGACATGCAGTGATTCTCTGTGGTCGCACTCGATGAAAATGTTGAAGAAGACAGATGTGAATTAAACTTTTACTGTTTCAGTTGCAGTTTGTTTCAAATATATCACTAAAGTGAAATTGCATTTAGCTTTATTTTAATGTGACCCGGTGTTTATTTGGCCGTTTGGCCGTGGCTGAGCTGAACATCTATCCTTTGGCCTATTTGATGATAAGCCGTGTTGTTTCCCAGCCAGTATTCCCATCAGGATTTGTCACAAAATCCTCTTTTAGGTCTGAGTGCTTGTTTTGTTCAGTGTGTCTCCGAGCCACATACAGCAATGTGTTTGCTTCTTGTCTGAATATGAATAAAAGATTTTATTTTATTTTTTCATTTAGAATTTCTAGTGCTTGTCAAGTTTACTCACTGCAGCACTTTGCTGATTGAAATCAGTTTAAGTGGCTCGCGAAAAACTCCACAATTCTGTGATATTTTTACCCCACTTGACTGTAGATTGTCATTTTTAGCATTTTTTTCATGGCTGGAGAAACATTTCTTTGACAGTATTGAAACCTGTGATTTATGACATTCAGACACGTTTTTCCTCTTTAACAACAGATTGTGCATTGTTCTTTTGTTTCTCCATTTGACTGAAAGTCAGGGTATTGAACTGAACAGCTGTTAGGACATTTTTATGGATTGCTCACAGCTTGGAAGAACGGTTTGGTAGTTTGACACTGACCAACACAAACAGTTTTCCACACACATTGTCTCCCTCTCTCACCTTTAATTTTGTGTTGGACGATGTTTCAAACAGCTGGTTGTCAAATAGGTACGCTGTATTGTCTTAGAAAAGCTTCACGGAGCTGCACAGCTTTAGTACCTGCTGTCACTAAACTCAGCAGTCTGTCAGGTATTAAACAAGGAATCAGTGGAAAGAAGTAAAATGTAAACAAACTCAACTGAAATGTGGGAAAGGATGGAAAGAAGCTAATGTTGAAAAGACAATGTCCTTTTTCTTTGCATAAAACAGACACAAAATTTCTACAACAAAAAAACACATTTTCATGTGTAATTTCTCTGATTTGGTACATATGGCACTTTAGTGTGAAGCTTTATTTATGAGGCATGGGATGTAATTGCAAGCAAATTGCAACAGATTTTTAAATCGTAAATTAGTCACAAAGGGACATAATTATATCTCAAATTGTTTGCAATTCACCCTGATTGCTAATCCCTCACAAAGTATGGGGTAAGATTTGTGCCAAAAATGATTAACCAAAAATTACAGTCACACCCAAAATATATAAAAATAAAGCAACCAAAAAGAATATTTCAGAAACAAAAGTGTGAAATTCAAAGTAAAAAAAACATCACTCTAAAAACAAATTACTGTAATCTCCAGACTATAAGCCACTTATTTTTTTCATGCACTTTGAACACTGTGGCCTAAACAATATGCAGCTCATTTATAGATTTTTGAGCGCTAACGAGCTTCATGCTCAGCAAAAAATCATTTACCCAAACTGGCCACATGCGAAGAGCAACTTCTGCTCAAGTCTGTAATTGTGACAGTGTGGAGCAGTGTCAAAGAATCCACCATCACCTGCTGCAGGATGCAGAGGACAGAGCAATCTTAGGGGTGAATTTACCTCAAGACGAACGTGACAATGAACAACAACAAAAGAGACTGAGGAAGTGTGTGACGAAGTAATCCTAAGGCTGTTTAATTCCGACACTGAAGAATACGACTTTAGTGGTTTTAGTGCACACACACTAAAAAAAGTTGGGTTATTTCATCTACTCAGCTGCTGGGTTATAAAATGTTTGACCCATTTTGGGTTATTTATATGGAATTTGGGTTGTTTTTGTGCAACCCATGCGCTGGGTCAAAATCGATCAACCCAACATTCATTGGTTGACTCAGCACCTGGGTTGGTTTGCTTGTTTGAACCTCCAAGAGTCCACACAGCAGGCTCCATTTTGGCTGCTGTCTCATTTTGGCTGTGGTCTGAGCTGGGGCACAAACAACTCATCCTCGTGGGAGGCAAATCGACCATACAAGGTTTGTATCATTTGTCTATCATTCAGTCTATCAAATGTTCATAAAGTCTGTGCTGCTGCCTAAAGTGGGATATGTTGTTGAGGCTAGTTGGTTTGGCGTCGTCATGAGCCGTCGTCATGAGCCTTTTAAAACAGTGCACGTAGCTTATCTGTAGCTTTCTTAAACTGGTATTCTCCTGCTTACGTGTCAAGCATCTTGTGTCACTTCTGTACTTTACATATGAACAATGGAGTAGTGTTGGTGGCTAATGAAATATGCGCCGGCGGGGATGGGGATGGGGGGGGAGGAGCGGGAGATGACACAGCAGCTACAACTGAAGGCTGGGGAAATAAGCAAATTTCTTCAAACTGTTATGGCTAGGGGTGGGAGATAAAGTTGTCTTTCCGACACATCGAAATGCAGATATGAACAATTATAAATCAGTTTAAAAATATTAAAATTCAAATTTTCGCGGCCTAGTAATTTTCACCAATCACCGCAATTTTTCCGCAAAATTGACCAATCATCTTAGCGTTTGTCATATTTCACCTTATTCTTTGACCAATCACCGCCACTCTGGTAAGTTTTGACCAATCCCCTGTCTCGAGCTGTCTTTACTTCCGGTTTTCTAGCCGAGCTGCTAAATGCAGTTTACATCAGATTTTACGGCTAAAATACGAGCAAGTCAATTTCCCAAAGTATTCCAAACAAGTGGTGGAAAGCTGTTCTGAACCAAACACAATGAGGTGGTGGATTATACACGAAAATTGTCGCTTTAAGAACTTTTCAACCTCAAAACATGGAGGAATAGCTCTAAATACAGAGGAGCACAGATAGGCTGGGGGTCTGATACGTGCTGAAAGACGAGGTGAGTTCTGTTTAATGTCCGTATTTGGACAATGAGAAACTATATTTAAAAAGAACCGATGTGTGTCCTAAACTGTGTGAATCAGCGGTTTTGCTATTACGTGCGAAATTTAACATGAACTCCTTAAAACGTCGTTTTTTTAAACATGCAAACAACCACATGACGTTTGTATCCAGTGTGCACGAGGAACCTCTTCCCTTTTCTAAACTTTGCTGAACCAGTGAACCTTTGAGGTGAACCTCTAAAGTGAAAATAAAGCGAGTCGCTCACACTGTAACGTCTGAGTGACGCTGAGACAGGCTGTCAGCGCTGTTGTCATGAAGATTAGTAGCCTGGTAAACCAGACTATATATGTGGCTATATAAAAGCAAAAGTCTGCAGAGCAGAAATGAAGGTCTAGTTCACTAGGTTAGGAGATTACAGCATCTTGTAGTCTTTATTTTATGATGAAACAGCACATATGGTGTGTGTAAAGAGGTTAACTGTGTGTGCATATAAACAAAATAAAACCTTTTAAAAATGCTTTAAAAATAATTGCAATAAATATAAATAATAAATAGGCCAACATTCTCATTTGATTGATGTGATGATGCATTTTTTTTGTGTTACAGTCCTACAACAGAGACCAAAAAGGCCCTGGCATCAGATTTGGTTCAGTCATTTCCCAGTTTGAAAGACTCATCAAGCAGTGGCACCGTGAGTGTTTTTTTGTAAAAGGTCATTGGGAATGATTTAGGTCACTATCATATTCATATTATATATGTATGTATGTATGTGTGTGTATATATATACATATATATATATATATATATGTGTGTGTGTGTGTGTATATATATATATATCTATATATATGTTAGGGATGTTCCGATACCACTTTTTTCATATCCGATACGGATACTTAAATCTGAGTACTCGCCGATACCGAGTACCGATACTTCTACCACACAAAAAATGCAACAAATTGGAATACAGGTTTTGTTTTTTCTTCTCTGCTTTTTACAACAAATAACTGAGTTAGATAAAAAATAAAATATATTAATAAAAATGATCACAAAACTAAAATATAAGGTGAAAAATAACCATTTTCTGTGATTTCACAGTGAAATTATTGCAGTTTTCCACATTTTAACCAAATAAAATGAACTATTTGGCACCATCTCCAGCTCTCAACCTACACTGTTCCTCTTTAGCTCAATAGCTCCCCCTAGTGTCCAATATAGGAAATTACAACATAAATCACAAGTCACAGACAGTAGTGATGTGACGTTCATGAACGAACCAAATCTTTTGAACGGCTCTTCACTGTGAACGAGGAGAACCGAGTCTTTGTAGAGAACAGTTCATTTTTTTGTGGGTGACTAAGCACTATGCATGCCTGCTTTGTATTCACCTTTTAATTTTATGGCGAAACAAACAAAAGCCTGTTAATGCAGGCAGGGGGTCTGAGGGTGAAAGGGAGGGGTGTGGAGAGGAGTTATTGTTGGGAAAGGGCTTGGGTGATGAATCGGTTGGAGGTGTGAATGGCTGTTTTTCAATAGGATGAGTTGAAACTTTCAAGATAACAAAAGAAGTCACGCTGCCTTCATTGTCAAAGGTGCAGCTGTGCCAATGGGTGTGGCTGTCAGTTGCGAACAGACCACTTATCAGTGTTAATTGGTCCCATCACTAACAGACAGTGAAGCCACTGGTGTCGGGTAACTTTAACCGATACTGATATCGGTATCGGCCCATCCTATATATATATACATATATATATATATATATATATATATATATATATATATATATATATATATATATATATATATATATATATATATATATATACTGAAGACAGACAGACAGACATATACAGGCAAACCCTGTTCTAACAATAGCCCATGCTGTCAAAAATCCAAACATGCCTGATATCTATTAATCAAAGATTTTGATTTCTTGGCAGGACATATGGTACACCCCAGGAAGGAACCACCGGCCAGCCACTGGATTCCTGGAGGAAAGGCTGCGGAACGTCAGAAAGAGGCTGAGATCAACCAGCAGGTCGCGGAGCACGGCACAGACATCACCTCAAACACCAGATGATGGCGCTCTTGTAAGGCCTCTCATACCAGGTAATTATTTAACTTAATTATTTGATGAAGCAGAATATCCATATTTTAGTGATTACCATTCATACACGCAAATCAGTTGCCTTTTTGCGAAATTTGCCATTTTGACCTTGTTAGATAGGTGTGTAAAACTTGGTTCAAACCAACTGTAAGCTTTTAGTTTCTGCATCTATCCAGATTAAACCTGCACCATACCCATTTTCTTTGTATGTTTATAGGGTGGGTGGCATATTCTGGAATATATATTTATATACTGGTGGTAGTTAATAGTTTAAAATCTATATTTACTAATCAAAGTGTAATACTATTGTTACTACCCTTCAATTGTTGTAATTCAAACAGAAGAATACATCTCTGATAGGGAAAATATCCCATAATGCAAAAATCTTATCCCTGTCAACACTCCACTGTGATGAAACTGAAGTATGAGTAATTAGCAGAACCACAGTTCTAAAACAAAATCAATTTCCACCAAGTTTAGTGTTGAGTACAGTGTGATCATGATTGTTAAAACCCCTATCAATAATTTAACCAATCACCACATGTTGCACTACAAGAAGTGTTATTTGGTCAATTAATGACAAAAAATGCACCAAAATAAAGGAATCTACATGTGTTCAAATTTCCCCAAAACAGCCCCTTTTTCACCATGTATGTGTTTGCATATCTGAACAAAATTCTTGTGTTGTTTTTTACAGAGTGTACCATATCTGATGAACGTGCATCACAACTTAAAGAATGGTTAAGAAACAATTCTCAGCCCCTTCATCAGGTAGAGACCTACATGCAGGACACGGCAGTCTACAGGGCCAAGTGCATTAGGGACAACAATTGGACCATCGATCAGATTCTTCAAGAATTCCCTCACCTAATGAGCAAAGGCATGGTACGTTTAGGGAAATAATAACTTACATGTGTGATGAGGATGCATATACCGGTAATGTTTTATTAGTGTGCCACATTGAATTTGTTTTAAAATTGTGTTTCCCGTTGTGTAGATTGCACAGGACTTTTTTGTCTTGCATGGGGATGCTTCATCAAAGTTGTTTGAAACTTGGCTACCCAATTATGCGGAGAAGATCCTGCACCTGGCAAGACGGGAAGGGAAACTGCTATCACCCCTGGATGGATTAACACAAGGTAATATTGTTTGCCATCTTTGCAAATGTCAATATTGGTTTGTGTCAGTGTAAGGTTTCCCCAACGAGGCCGGTCTCACCCACTAGGCTTTGTTTAGAGCTTTTGCCCTTGGTGAAGATGCATTGTGGGCATTTCTGTGAGAAGGTGCAAATTATTGGGAGGAGAACATATAAATAAGTAGGCGTTTCACGTGCAGTGTGATTAATCAAACATGAAACTTTTTTCAGCAGCTGTTTTTGCACCTATTTTTACCGCTTCTGAAAGACATGTCTTAGCTTTGCGCCACTACACTTAAACGTAAGTTTGTTACTGACAAACGAAAAATATAATTCACACACATTCTAACCTAATAGTAATTAACACTCTAATGACCATAAACCTGATGGTTGTCGATTTTAAATTATTAGACAGTTAGAATGTGCTGTGTGGGGGGGTGGGAGCAGCAGGTTTTCAATATTTGTTGTATTTATATTGTATGATTTTATTTTTTGCAAATTGCTATCAGTTGCATTTGTTTAGGTATGAAACATGCTATAGAAATGGTTTGGTTTGATTTGATTTAGGACAGATGGGTTACCTCACCTGGTTTCCACTGTTAGTAGCAGCCTACTGCAGCCTTGCCAGGTGTTCTTCCACACCATTCCATCTCTTCTCCTACTCTGTTCAGGTTTGAGGTAAAAATTGTTACTTTTCAAAGGCTGTCAGCTGACAGTCTCATGGCGAGAGCCTACTCTGCGGTGATGGTCTTTTTGTGGCTTTGGCACACACACATACTGCACACTCACAGGTGCTTCTGGGTTCCTCCTCTTCCTCACCCTAAAAAACCCTGTGGGCACAACCCTTCCTCCAACAGCCCTTTACAGATCTCTGCCAGCTTCTGGCCCTCTAATAATGGGATGAATTAAACTACAATCTAATCAGCTGCAGGGTGGGAAATGGCAACACTTAACTGTTAGCAGAGATTTTATGTTAGCTTGATACTTAATGACAAACTCACAGGTATGCCATTTCACATTGTATTCACACTTATATGTCTTCTACAGATGCCATTGGTGAACTCGCCCTGAGGCAGCTGCCATCCTTGCTTCCTCTAACCGCTTACAAACTTGGACGTGGCCGCAGTGCGAAAATGGTTCGCCACACCATTGAAGAATGCAACTTGGCCTTCATCGACCATAAGCCCGTAAGTCTTCCAGTACACCTAAAGTGGAACTTTTGTCTTTTCATTAACATATACCTGTTATTAGGGATGTCCCGATCCGATCACGTGATCAGAAATCGGCCCCAATCACGTGATTTTGGACTCGATTGGTATCAGACGTCACCTCTCGATCTGGACTCGGGTTTCCTCTACATGCGCAACGCCCCGCCAAAATAAAATCTGCTACGCCCCGCCAAAATAAAAGCTGCTACGCCTTCAGAAGGAAGTTTGGGTTTTTAAATATGTTAAACAATCTAAAGCACATGGGATTTATATATAGTCTATATTTGTGCACTTATATTAACCATAATCAGAGTTTGAATCAGTTTCCGCCGGTCCAGTAGGAGGGAGGGGGCCGAGACCGGGAGACACGCGAGCTTATGGAGCAGCGACCGGGTTCACCGCTCACTCCACACCCGCCGCCAGGATTCGTCCTCCCCTGAACGGAAAGCGAGCATCGACGGGACTGCTCGGTCTGGAGGAGGCGGCGAGGCCGGCGTGGAGAGTCATACCCGCGCTAACTCGTTCCCCCTCCGACGTGTCTCCCTCTCGTTACACCCCTAATAAGTACATTTGTTATTGATCATTTTGGTCGTTGACGTCATCGTGACTAGGGGTGCAACGGATCAGAAAGCTATCGGATCGGTTCATGGTTTTGAGTCACGGATCGGATCAATTTTCGGATCAGCAGAATGAAAAAGAAAAGACAAAAAACCTTGCTCTCTCATTATTTTCTAAAACACTGAGCAACTTTTTTATGCTCAATCCTCATAAATACAAACTGCATTTAACTCAAGACGTCAATCTGATGCTTCAATAAAGTTTTGAATCATATTAAAACAAATTAATGGGGGAGATGGACTCATATGCACACCTCAGGGGTCACAGACCTGCTTCTGTCAGACTAGCGGCCACAGCTGGGAAGGGGGGGGGCGTGACGCACGAGGCGCTGCTCTGTGGCTCCTGACTGAACTCCGATTATATTAACGTTTATTAGCTCGTATAAAAGCCCAACATAACGTTATCTTAGACAGAAACGGGTGAATCTAGTTTGTCTATCAGAAAGATTCCAGCTGACGGAGAGAGCGATGGAGGAATCAGAGGCAGCGCGCGCGCAGCAGAGACTGGATATTGATCAGCGATCCTTGGTTCTGGTGTACTAAAACGGCTGAAGCCAACAGAGTTAACCTCTATACGTGATGCAAAATGAATGCCTTTCTCAGAGGGGAATTATCTGCAGATTTAGAGCGCGTGAGAACAGAACGTCGGGGATGATTTAGCGACGCACGCGCTCTACATGAACCGCGAACCACGTGTGTTCCGAACCGTAGAGGGTGATCCGTACGAACCACGGATCGATGATGATCCATTGCACCCCTAATCGTGACGAATCGCTAAATCGTGGCAGCCCAAGTAGACATATGTTCCTTATTCACTCATACTCTCACTTGTCTGTTTTCATTCATTCTTTCTTTCTTTGATTTTTAGCCTGGAACAAACATGGTGGAATACCTCCATGAGGCCAAGGCATCAAGACCATACCCCTTCGTCCTGACATTTGGGAATGATGATCAGCGTGTATCTCAGGCCTTTGTCATCATTGCTGGTCAGGCTTCAGAACACGACACACTGCTTCAGGCCATCGATGCCTGCTTCAAGGCATTTTTTATTTTAGACATTGAATACCCGAAACAGTGTGACAGTGTGTGGAAATTTCTGCAAAGTGCCATCTATGAAATGCCAGGAGGGGAGTCTAAACTAGTGAAGTTTCTTCAAACTAGCATTCTTGCTAGCAAACATAGAAAATAGGTGTTTGAAAAATGGACACTAGGCTTTTAAAGTGTTAGTTGTTTTACACTGAATGTTTTAATTACAGTGATTATCTGTTACAGTTTTTGACAGGAATTAATAAAGCTGAACGTTTTATATTGTTCATGTTTATATGAATAAATTTCAAGGTTGTATAAGATTCCAGTATTTAAGTGTTTATTTTATAGTACCGTATGCTTTACAGGACCAAATCTAGCATGTATATTGTGGCAAATTGATAGATATGAATAGTTGCAATTTTCTGTTTTATAGATTGTAATGTAATGTTTTAGAATTAATTGGGCATATTGGTTAATTTGACAAAGTATTTGAATTGATTACTGAACAATATATGCTTTTGGACCCAGCATATGGGTAGAGTAAATAACTCATATACATGTATTTAGTTGAAACAACCCAGAATTGTTCTTAATTTGACCCAGCATTTGGGTAGAGTAAATAACTCATATTTAGTTGAAACAACCCAGAAATGTAGTTAATTTGACCCAGCATTTGGGTAGAGTAAATAACTTGTGTGTGTGGTTGAATTTACCCAGATTTGTGGTTATTTTGACCCAGAATTTGGTTGGAATATTTAACCCATCTGTTGGGTTAGAATGAAGGAACCCATCTTGCTGGGTCAAATTAACTACTGCTGGGCTGGTGCAATATTGACCCAGCGGCTGAGTTATAAAACAGCCCAAATTGGGTTATTTTTAACCCAGCAGTTTTTAGTGTGCAGGAGGAAGATGAAGATAGCGATCAATGACTTTTCCCAGTAGGCTACAGTACCGGTATTTTTATTTTTTTAATCAGCCCATTTGTTATGAGGGTTTGGAATACTGTGAAAATCCCCTCTCACTAAGGCGTTGAAAACAAAAGCAAAAACCTAGCACAGAAGCAAAAAAAACAGGCGCAGCAAACGCAAAGAGCTGTCAACAGAACCAAAATAATAACAAAATAAAAGCCTAAACAGTCTGAGTAACAGAATTAGTTGAGAACGACAAAGGTGTGTCAAAAAAAAGAATTGTTAGAAAGTAACACTTTTGCTAATGAAATGTTTTTTTGGTTGCTTAATTTGGGTAAATTTTGGGCATGACTGTATTTGTTTTGGTTGTTCCTTTTGGAACAAATCTTCTTCCATAACAGAGTTGTCTCACATTTCTTGCACTTTCCGACTCATTGAAACTACATTGAGAAGGTACTAGGGCTGCAGTATATACAAATGTATTGCTTTTGCAATAACAATGTACATGTACATTGTATATACACACACACACATATGTGTATATAAACACACACACACACACACACACATATATATATATGTGTATATATATATATATATATATATATATATATATATATATATATTAGTGCTGGGCCGATAACGCCGTTAACGCGCTGCGTTAACGCGAAACTGTTATCGCGCGATAAAAAAAATAACGCCGTTAATCTAAATTGGGTCGCTGGGTCTAGGAGATGTACAGGCATTACCAAATGGCAGACTCCGATCCTGGCCCGGATCTTTCCGGAGTCCGGACCTGCAGCAGGACCCGCTCCCCCGGTGTAGCTGAAGGAGGCGCAGCTCCTGTCTCCCGAACGCTCGCTTCACCTGGAGCGGCTCCCGGATCCGACCCGATCCTTCACCCGGACCGGGAGCCGCGGCTCCAGGTAAAGCGCGCGTTCGGGAGACGTGAGGCGTGTCTCCTTCACCGGGAGCCGGTTCCGGTCCAGGATTTTCACCTGGACCCAAGGAGGTGAAAGAGGCGCGTCCGGGAGCCGCGCGCCCGTGCCAACCTCGGCATACGCTCCCTCCTCCTGAACCGGACCGTGTGGTTCGGAGCTTGATCCAGGTTGGAGTAGAAGCAGCAGAGCGCTGAGCGAGTCACGAACCCGCGGCAACAACTTGGTAGAGTTCCCGCAGAACTCCGACCAAGTCATCAACCAGGTCTGGACTGGCTGTCTGGGTTCCAGGTGTTTCCTGGTGAACCGACGTGTTATTTGGGCCGACAGCCTCAGCTGTGCACGCGCCTCTCGTTAAAGTGAATGTGGCAGCGCGTGCTGCGTTTCTCAGCATAACTGACAGCTGAACATTCAACAAATCAAACAATATCAACACTAAAACACATCGATCCGTCAGTGACTTTATCAGAGGGTTGTCTTTAGTTTTCAGACTCGTTAATGTTTAAATCCCCTAAAGTGGTTTTATTTAACAAAAACATGATGAAACAGCCCTATGGGATAATGTGAAATAAACAGTAGAGAAATGAAGTCATTTTAAGGCAGATTTAATCCATTACAGATAAACTGGATGCTACAATCATTTTTTGACAGCTAAAAAAAATCAGCATGAAGTTATTTAATGTAAAAAAGAGAGTTGATGCTTTAATCAGGTGACCTGTAAACTAAATGTAATCCTTTACTGTCAGGAGATGAGAAGGTTTCTACAGTAAAACTATTAAAACAGAGTGAGCCTCAGAAAACAGCTGTAAAGTTAAAGGAGACAGACCTCTGATGACAGATCAATGTGTTTTAGTGTTAAAATGTTTCATCCTGATAACTTGATCAACCATCAGAGGTTGTTAAAATGAGCTCAGAGCTCATCTGGTCTGGAGGTTCTGGTTTGTGACTCAGGTCTGGGTTTCTGAGGGAAGTTCTGACAGGTTTAGTATTTCTTGTTAGGTTAGTAACAGCTGATC
Organism: Callopanchax toddi; assembly: GCA_006937965.1. NCBI lineage: Eukaryota > Metazoa > Chordata > Actinopteri > Cyprinodontiformes > Nothobranchiidae > Callopanchax > Callopanchax toddi. The sequence continues at coordinate 1,628,632 of SSNR01000096.1, read as the reverse complement.
CAAACAGTGGATCAGCTGTTACTAACCTTAAACTCTAGACTTGAAGTATCACTATTATTAGTATTATGAACCCTTTGGAAGAATTCAAATGAGCCATTTTAATCTAGATTAATTTCAAAATTAATCTAGATTAATCTAGATTAAAAAAATTAATCTATGCCCACCTCTAATATATATATATATATATATATATATATATATATATATATATATATATATATATATATATATGCAGACACAAACTGCATGCTAAAAATGTATAATGGTATTTGTTAATCAGATGGACTCCAGCTTCCCTAAATGTCCTCATCCTGCAGGTCTAGTTCTAGACCCCAGTGATGACACTGTGACTGTTATGAGAGTAAATCTGTTGCAGTGAGATCATGCTACTGGTCATTGAGGACCCTCGTGAAAAATTCAAGCTATTTTGGAAACACTCTTTAAAATGCAGTTTGTAATTCACCTTCAACAGAGAGATTGTAGCTTCAGGGTGTATTTATCCACCACAAGCTGATCCTCACAGGATGTTATTCAGCTTCATACACTCCTGATTTTTTCTAAAAGAAAAGAGAACTGTAATTGTCCAAAGTGTCCTGTCCTGACTTTATAAAATAAGAAGGTCACCAGTCTAGCTTCCCCTTGCACCTCTTGAGAAACATTCACCCTTGCTGCCTGCTGCTTTGTTTTGTTTTGTTTTTTTGTTGAAAGGTGAGTTAATCTAGGTCAAGCTAAGCAGAGTGTCGCTCTGTATTTATAAGACTGTCTCCCGGTTCAGTTTCCACCTGGCTCACTAACCTACACTGAACTTGTCACACGAAAAGTGTTTCCTCCTGAAATTCAGTATTTTGGATGAGAAATGGTCAGCGTACTTGCTAGTGACAGTTAATTTAGAAGCTGCTGGGCAGTAAATGGAGGTCTGCGTCCTTCCTAACAACAGTCATTTCCTCTGCTCTCCTTATGCTCAGACAAGAATGTTTTTTCCATGTCTGAGGAGCCTTAAATATCTTCTTTTTCTCCCACCAAAATGCTGTGATGGAAAAATGAAGGATAAGCTATTACCATATTACTGTCACCTTGCATGCGTGTCAGCTTTTCTGCTTCTCCCTTCAGCTATATAGTTTGCATTAATTTCAAATGGCCTGTTTGTAAGAAGATGCAGAGGTGGGTGGTGGGGGAGAGTGCTCTACAGAGCATGCTAATTGAAATGAACATGAGCTGGGCAGCATCAGCATAGTTCCAGTGCTCTTTCTCTCTTTTGAAGTCGGGTACTGTACTGCAACAGGAAATGTGACAAGCAGCTTTTGTCATTCTAAATGTGGTACATTTTTAATCATAATGTCAAATGTTTTTCTCTTTTCAAAAAGTGTTTTCATCTCTCTTTTTTTTTTTTTTTACAATCTCTTTTAGAATAACTGCTACTATCATGGGGAAGTGCAGGAGCACCCTAACTCTGATGTTACCCTCAGTGCCTGCCAGGTCCTTCGGTGAGACATACAAGAGTCATTTTGTATTCAAGCAGCATTTGAAAGCTGCCCTTTAAGTGCTATTTGCCACAGCAGAGTTTGTATTTACTTAAGTCAGTCAGCGCAGCAGCCCGTCGTCTTTAAGCCCCTTAAGGGTGCTGTCAGTAAGTTGGTGTGCAGCTCGCAGGAATTGGGGAAAATGTCAAACAAATGTCTTTGTTCAAAGAGGAATCCAGTATATATCTACTTAGATTTTTTTTTATTTTTTACAGTAATTGACATCTGAGCGTTGCCAAAAAAACAACCCCACTTTGAAGTTTGTTGAAGTGGGCAAGTTGTAAGATTAACAACTTCATCTCTTAATGAATTAATCAGCAATGAAGCGGATTGTGTTTAGTTTGCCTTGATAAGCTTTTATCAACACAGCAGCTGCTAATTACACAGAGCGTTTTGCTTTTCAGCTGGTTATACATTCATCTGAGATGAAAGATAAAACCTTGTTATTGAAAAACTCCACATAAAGATGTATGTGTTTTAATGCCACTGAGCTGATATGAGCTTTTATCATTACATCCATGTTTTCATCAACCAGTGGCTTGATTAAAACATCTTTAAGTCTTTCATTTGGCCTCAGTATGAGTGGGCTTAGACAAAAGGCTGCCTTAGAGAGAAAAAGAGAGAGAGGGTTCCAATCATTTCTGGAGTTCAGAAATTGCTTATGCTTTGAAGTTTTGTTTTCTTACTTGGGATGCTTTCTGTGCAGAGGCTTCATTGCACTTGAAAACAAGACATTTATCATTGAGCCTGCGTCTGGCCATGACACCGGGGTCCACTTCATCTACCGAGTGGAAGAGCTCAGACTGACAACCGGAGCTTGCGGCCATGGCTTCAACTTGTCCTCTGTTGCCACTGAAAACCACATCAAAAGCCCCTTCCAGTCTTTCCACACAAGGGTGAGTTCAGAGTGCTGCTTCCACTGCAAAGCAGAGCTATTAAATATGACAGTGAAATGCCATTTAATCATCATTTTTTATTGTATTTCATCATCAAATACATCTGGCAACTCTCCCATTCAGCTTACAAAAGATATTAGGTTCTTGACCATAGATGAGAGTACATTACTCCAATTTGGAAAGGTTCCCTTGGGGTGTAGCTTTGAATTTGACACTCATTTTATTTGTGTTAGGAGCCCAGAATGGAGGAGCTGTGCAGAAGGTTTGGCTGATTGTTTGCATGAAGCAGGTGGAGCATCCATCTGTCACCATTACCAAGCATTAAAAACTCCCATTTCAGGCAGGAAGTGAGGCTAACCCACAAACAGAACTTAATGGCCCCAGATTTATACAATATCCTTTTGCATCACCACATCCCAGCTGATTGTAATTGAACACTGTGTTGTTGAGCTGCACAAAAAGTGGAGAAAAGTGGAGTGTAGAAGTTGCTTTGCCATATGTAAGCACAACAACACCCCATTCTTTTACTGGTGTTAGTGTTTAGTGCAACTTGAACCTAGACCTGACTTGTCTATTTTGACCTCGTGTTCAGTGTAGGAAATTGGGGTAAAACCTGGGTGACTTTTTAAAAACATTTTATCTGCAGTTTTTAATCTTTTTTTAATTTTGCTTTAAGAAATAAAAACAGCATTTTCCTGCCTATTTGAAATGCAGGAGTCAAGGTTGAGACAAGAAACTCCAACTACTTTACAGTTATTCAAATGGTGTTCCTTAAATCAAAAATCTAAAGAGAACATTAGAGCAACAGAAAAAAGCCCTGGGAGATTTTGTTTTTTGGTTGCTAAATTAAAGGCTGCATGGTGGCAGAGTTTGTAGAACTGTTGCCTCACAGCTAGAAGGTTGTAGGCTCAAATCCCAGCTATGGATTCTCAATGTGGAGTTGCATATTCTAACCATTTATAGGATTACTATAGTTTTTTCCCAAAGACCACAACATGCTTGGTAGGTATATAGTGCATGTAAGTTGCTTTGGAGAAAAGCATCAGCGAAATGAATAAACAGAAAGTTGTTATGTTAAATAAAAGAAAAATGTGTGTGGCTGCGCAATTGGGACCGTGAAAGCACCGATGATGCTTGAAGCCAGGAGTCACTGTTGAATCAGAACAACTGTGTATTTAAAACAATGTCAGAGAGCAAAACAGCATGTACCAGTTCTATTGGGGAAGCTAATTAGCAATGCACACTTAGGTGTTGCAACAAAAAGAGTCCCCAAACATAGTTCCGCATGCAGCTCCGTTCTGCAAAGGCACATTTGGGCAGAGGGATCAGGTCCGCACATGATATGTCTGGTGCGCATGCGTATTGGAGGACTAGTTATGTGCACCCCTGATTATAATAATAAAAACAGAAGAATCAGGTTTTAGTTAGAGCACAATAGTTATTACTTCTTACTACTTTTTTAAATAACTTTCAGTTTGAACTTTATTCTGTAAATAAAGTTTTGACTTTTTTCCTAAAATTTGGAGTTTAATCTCAAACCATTTTTTTCTGAGTGACCCTAATAAGTCATCATAAATATCCTATACCTGTGCTTCAAAGAACTGCTTTTGCTGTGCATCAAAACTGTATTTTTGTTTGAAACCAGAGGTAGCAAGTTGTGTGTTCATATAATTGGCCACAACCGTTAATCTAGATTCTGCCTTTTGCAAATGTTTACTCACTAGTAAATACATTTATGGAGACATTTATTAATAACTAAAAGTTATTTGTTTAAAAGTTTACAAACACCAATATAGCATCTACCAGTGTCTTAAGAAAATCTAAAGCTATTAAGAATCAGTCCCATCAAAGTATTTTCCTCCATCTGTCTTAAAATGTGTTTATGGTCTCTCTCATAAACTATATAGAGAGATGCTGTAGTCCTGTAACATCCCTCACTGTGCTGTAAACATTTTGATGCTTTGAGCTTGAGATTTAACCATTATCGTTATGGTTATTACTATTATTGTAAGAACGAGTTGGCATTGGAAAGGAAGATGGAGCTGATGATTGATATTTGGCCTAAATACATAAACTAGAGGTTAAAGATCTGTTTAGTGGTGAATTTATGTTTTAATCGACCACTAGTCAATCAGTCAGACTGAGTGAACCCAGCTAATGTTGCCATAACAACTTCTGGAAAAAATAAATTGGCTTAGTAATTATTGAGAGAAGTTACCACTTTTTAAATGAAGTCTTTTGGAGCCAGAGGTGCTGGAGGCCCAGCTCTTAGAGCCAGTGAGTGTTATTGCTCTGTAGCTCTTTGTTATTGGCTTCTCATCTGACACTGGATGATTGAGTCCATCATTTATGTAGTTTATGGCCTTTCCTCTTGGGTTTCTAATCTAAATGGTGATCGTTAAGGTGAAAAGTGAACAGACTTTTGCATTTGTCTTCTTAACCATTATCAGTGCATTATATGATTAGTGGCAGTGCACTGTATCTTTTAAACACTCAAATGTACCCAGAGTTGCACATTAGCTGGTTTTAGACCCAGCAGGTTTAGCTCAGTTAACTAAATCACAAACATGAGACAAGAACACCAATTATCTATGTTTTGTAAATCCTGCAGGCAGAAATAATTTAGTACATTTTTAGAAGTTTCAAGTAGAAAACAATCCACATAGTTTCCTTTTTAGTGCAGATAAAACTTACAGTTTACCTTTTCTGCCTGCCTAGGGCCAGTACACACTTGTAAATGAGATTTTTGATCCCAAGGGTTAAATTCTTGGTTAAATAAATTTAAAAAAGGTATTAGTAACTATCTAACTTGTGTTTTTGTTTTCTCAGCATAAAAGGCATGCTCAGAAGACAACCAAATACGTAGAGCTGATCATCGTTGCAGACAACAGAGAGGTAATCCACCTGTTTAACTCAAACCAAGAAATGTTGCTTTTGACCAACAACCAGAGTGCAATGAAAACACACCAAGCCTTCAAAGTAGAAGCAACCCTTCATAGTATATGCAGAAAAAGGCAGCGCACGCTGCTGTAACTGTAGAGCAGGTCCCACTAGAGCTGCTAAATGAGGTGAGTGTGCAAGAAAACCAAGGTAGTCCTGTGGATAAAGCGTTTTTGTTTTTTTCAAAGGAAGTTCCGTTTTCAGTTCCCCAGCAGAGCAGACAGGAAAAAGTCATGTGGATACACAAGAGTCCTCCATAAACACCAGCATGCTTATTGTATGGTTTCCTCCTGACAGTTCTGTTAATCCCATTATCCTGAGCAGAGAGAAAGGAAACGGAAACGGTAAAAACAATAAAAGGGGTCACGTTTTCTGTTAATTTGAGATTTGAAGTTGAGAATCAGTGCAGGTGGATTCACAGTATGAAGGAAATGGATGGTCTGACTTTGCTTCAGTTTCCAGTTCCTGTTAAATCTGCCAGTATACCTGCTCCCTGTGATCACGCCATTCGTCTTTCTAACTCCAGGAGATTTTTCTAGATCCAGATGGTCACAGCTTGACAACCTGCCTAACACACGGAGAAAAAAAACATATTGCCTGCGACTATTTTAGGCAGGCGTTTATACAAAATGCTGCACTTGCGTGTGTGCTGTGGTATTTTCATGGTTTTTAGATCTGAAAATGATGGTCTCACTTATGTCATTATGAAACACCTGCCACTCGTGGATCTAAACTCCTATTTGTTCTGCTGCTAACGTGCAATTTTGTGTTCAGTTTCAGAAACAGGGGAAGGACTTGGAGAAAGTGAAACAGAGACTAGCGGAAATAGCCAATTACGTGGACAAGGTAAAACATCTTCTCCCTAATGCGAGAGCGGGATAAATCACTTTTTAAAAATAGAAATACATTGTTGGCAGTGGAGATTAATGGGATGACTGTGTGATATATTCGTTTCCCTTTAAAGCAGCTGCCTAAGACTTCAGCCAGAGCTGTGGATCTGCAGCTAGAACACACACCAGGCAGATGGGTTTTTATTTTAGGGAAGCATGAATATAGAAAGGGAAAAGGCATGTACTGATCATGTTAAAAGAGGAGGAGAGGTTCGTTGAAAACTGGATGGAAAGGTTTCAGGGCTGCAGAAATAGAAAGCAAGATATTTGAACAGAGTAACCAAAGGTAAACACTAGTCTCATTTGTTTGAAGACCTTTAGGACATTTGCTTTTTCACTCATTTCATAAGTCCTGACTCCACTTCCCATCCTCTCCAGTTCTACAGGGCCCTGAACATCAGGGTGGCTCTGGTGGGTCTGGAGGTGTGGAGTGACTCTGACAAATGTCCCATCACTCAAGATCCCTTCACCACTCTACACGAGTTCCTAGACTGGAGGAAAGTGAAGCTGCTGCCCCAGAAGCCTCATGACAACGCTCAGCTCATCAGGTGGAGGCTTGAATTGACAGAAGATTGAGCCCATACAATGTCTAAATTTTGTCTCACATACAGTTGTTAGATCATACGTAGATGTGATCAAGACCTATAAAGAGTCCTGTTCTTTCATTATCATATTGTTATAATTTAAATATTTTAAAGTAAACTGGAATTTCCAGAGAAAACCCAACAGAAACATCTGGAATGAAAGACTCCCTTAGAGAGGAGAAAGTCAAAAACAGGAGTATTTATGGTTCTTATGATTGTGAATGTGAAACATGACAATAGTAGTTAGAAATTCATTAAAAATCCCAGAGAACTGGAGTCACACCACGTATGTGGGATTCTGCAGCACCTCTTCAGCCTAGCCTGACCCAGGAGAAGGTCCCAGTGCTGTGGAAGACACCCTGTATTTAGGTTCTTGTCTTGTTTCAGTACCTTCAAATATCTAGAACTAACTTCCGTGGTGAGATGAGGTGTGGTCCTCTAGGTCTGAATCATTCTTAGCCTGACCCCTCCCCTGAGGCCATGTTGCCATAGGAGCCCCTAACAGGGGCTGATGATCAACAGGTGTTGATTCTGCAAAGGGGATTTTTTAATTTTTTTTGTATTTTAATGTTTTTTTGGTATTTTATTTGCCATGTTTTTATGTTTTGTATACGTTATTGATTTTTGGGATGTATTATTTTCTACATGTTTGTATTAATAAAGCCAATACTGACGTTGCTCACTAAGCAGCAGAGTGATAAACATCAAAGGCATGTAGAACCAACATTAAGATCACCACTTTAACATGTTAATCTCTAACTTCTCTCTTTCGCAGTGGCGTCTACTTCCAGGGCACCACTATTGGCATGGCGCCCATTATGAGCATGTGCACTGTGGAGCAGTCTGGAGGCATCGTCATGGTGACTATAAAACCCTCCTCCTCCTCCCACCCCTCCCTTTTGTGTAGTCTGATTCTGCAGTGATTCTGCAGACTCCAGATGTGATTCATATGGGCAAGGTGTTTACATCTGCCAGGAGGTTATCCCTAATGGAATGAAGCTTATAATATCAACACAACTAGACTGTTTTTTCAAAAATTAATCTTTTGACACATCATCAAGGTCAAACCAGGCCAGTAGGGTATAGTTTTAAACCAAACTAAGTATGCTAATTTGTGCCAATATCGGTGTAAGAGATAAGATGAGAGAGATAGGAGGCCAGGGAGGAACATTTACCAGTAGGGATTTTTAGGACTTTGTGCAAAGTGTCATTCATTCATTTTAACTTATTGAGATTTTTTAAAGGTATTTTCTGAAAATGTCTTTAATTCTTCACCGTTATATTAAAAATTATTCACCTGCAGTACTTTTTACTGTGTAGATGTTGAATCATCCAATGCAAAGTTTAAAAATACTCAACTTTTTCTTTAGCTTTCTATCCAGAATGTGGACTTTTTCATTTTAGTTCCTATATTTTTTGGGGTGTTGCGCTTATATATAATGAATATTTTAAGAAGCATAAAGCTGATGACAAATGTTAAACATATGCATACATCTGCACAGTGTTCCAGACAAGCAGCTGTGCTCAAGTCATTCCATTTCACAACATTTCACCTGTTGTAAAATGTTTGCAGAGATTACTCACGTCAGGACTGGACTCAAATCTGGAGGGCACTTCTGTAAATCAAAACCCACTGCTTTTGAACACACCTGCATTTACATTTTTATGAGAAGTGATAAATAGTTTATTTCTGGTTCTTACAGAGTGCAAACACTGGAACAAGAATGCATTTTCATACTCAACCATGCATTTCATCCTTTCTACTAAACTAATATGCACAGTAGATTTGTTTGTAGCACTTCAGATCTGTGCCAAATCACAAAGTGGTTATCAGCCCGATACCATTATGCCTCAGCCCAGATGTGCATGCCCCAATAATAGATGTGCTTTCTGCTGGCTGTTGCTGTGATGAGGCTTTTCCAGATGTTTGTCTTCCCCATTACTTCCATAAAGCAGATGGTTGGGATCAAGATTAAAGGGCCACATAAGCAATAAGAGGGGTGGTCAAAGGAGATAATCTATGTCTCAAACCATACTGGACCATGTGTTCTGCCCCACATCTTGTGTTTGGTAATTTATCTTTTCCACATGAGGGGAAATTATATCAGGAAAATGATCAGAGCCTGTTCTTGGTTGTAAATAACACATCATCTTCTCACCATCACAACATTCCTGTAGTACTGCGTAGATTTTTATTCATTCCTGCTGATATAACACTCAGTTATAAGTGTTCAGCTGTAAATTAAACAAATGCAGTCCAGAAGTACACTGTGCTGTTAAACCTGGCAGAAGCAGCAGAGAGGTTTCCCATCCTTCCTGCTACAAGGCGGGTGCAGCTCCCATGACGCTGCTCTTTAATCAGAACAGGAAGTGGCTCAGCTTGGCCTCAACTTTGACTGATGACCTTGTTTTTAAAGGATACATGTGATTTTCTCATGTACATGCCGGAGACCCGCAGTACAGTAAAATATAGGATGTAGGAGGTCCATTTCCCCGGCTCTGCTAGATTAGAATTTCTGAATTATTCATAAAAATGTAAATTGTGTTTGATATGCAGCCATCCTGTCACCTTATATGCTGCATTTATCTGTAAGGTGGAGGTGTGCTCCTCTAGGCTGCATTTGCATTTCATTTACCGTATCGCTTGTTTACAGTCTGGAACCTGCAGTTTGACAAAAGTTTGAAATGTGCAGCTGGATTACGAGGCTTTGGTCTGCACGGCAAAAGCTGGTGTTTATAAGCTGCTAACGCTAGTTTGAAATGTGCTCTAAATACATGAGATTAGGAATGTTTCGTTTAATAATTTATCAACAAAACAGAAACATTTGAGACAGCTATGATGGCTCCGTCTTAATAATGACATCATCCTTTTATGATTATCTGCTGTTTTGTTTGTGTGTGACATGTGAAGACTAAAAATAATGCAAACATTTTACATTATTTACATTTGGACAAACCAAGATGCTTTTTAGAGTCTTGAATCATTTTCCACAGATTTTACTTTATTCCCAGATTCACCTTGGCACACCAGCATTACTCTGATTTAATATCTCATTTACCACGCCATTTCCCAGCCTCCCTGCCTGTGAAACTAGTTAAAACTGAAACTTCCACTCCCATGTTGTCATTATCCATCTCTGTCTGCCAGCTGAAGGGCACTTGTCTTGCTTATCTGTGCAGTCACACAGCGATAGGTTTATACAGCTGCCTGCAGTAGCTGCCTCCATGGCAGTTGGTGTGATTGGGTCTGCAGGGGTACTGGGGTGACAGATGAATTCAGGTCTACATGAAGAAAATGAGTTATAACAAATGATATGAGAAAAGCATAGTTTTTGATGTTTTTTCTTTGAGTCCATTTCAATTTGTCCTATAAGCTACACACAGCACAGTAAAGGTCTGGACCTATTTACCAGTCTGGGTTCTTTTTTGTCCAGGATCACTCTGAGAACCCGCTGGGTGCCGCCGTGACTTTAGCTCATGAGCTGGGACACAACTTTGGCATGAACCACGACACACCAGAGCGGGGCTGTGGCTGCAGGATGACGGTTGATCGTGGCGGATGCATCATGACCCCCTCCACCGGGTGAGATTTGATCATGTTTTTCACTTAAACCTATAGAACCCCTCCACAGGATATCAAAATGTTCCTATAAATTCAAACTGATTTATTTAAATTTTATTTGCGTCAGAACTGATCATAGATTTACTAAATAACGTCTAGACTGGATCATATCTGTACATGATGCTTCATTGTTTTATTGTATGAAACATATTGGACTGAGACTAACGCAGCTGCTGTAACATTCTACTCATGTTGCCTGGGTCTCTGCGATAACAGAGCTGCTGCGAGGGGATGGACTCTGGGACTCTTAGTAAACAGTTTGCAGATAATGTGAACCCAGAGCGCAGGAGCAGATTTCACCCTTGGTCTGATGCCAGTTGTGTTTACCTCTCGGAGGGTCCTGCAAGGCACACATGAATGTGTTCAGGAGGAATTCTGCTAACTAAAATAACTTACAGTATTATACTCAAACCCCAGCCTGTATCTGTCCCACACATTAATCATATCACTGGGGGATTAAATCATTCACTCACTTTATGCACAAATGGGGATTTGTGCAGTTTAATAAAAATCGCTGGAAAAAGCTGCTAAATCTTATCCTCTCCATGTGCTGCGAAAATCTTTAATCACATTCAGCCCAACTTGGTTGTTTTTTTTAACAAAGAGCAGCTCTATAGATTTTTTTCTCAATAACTAATTGAAAGTGCATTAGTGAGGGATCTTCTAATGGCCAGAGCAAACAGTGGGAATAATTACAGGAAAAAAACAGCAGTGGAAAGGAGAATGAATTAAAGACAAATTACTGAAAGAGAGGAAACTGCTGACATGGTGGACGAATCAAGGAGACCTGCTTTAATGAAAAGACATGTTTGGTTAGCAGCGCTGCAGCTTATTTAGAATGACATTAACAACAATATTTCAGCATGTGTTACAGATATGTATGAAATTTCTGGCACTAATTAGGGCTATTATTAAGAAGTCTGACTCACCAGATGTTGAGGATTTGTCTTTGCCTGCCTGTTTCTCACAGCTGTTTTTAATGACTACTGTTCTTTAGGCTACAGGGAACAAAAACCTTCATTTATGGAGTTTTTATAAAAAGTGAAACTTTTATAGCCTTTGGATTTGAAAATTCCAAATAGAAATCCAAATTGTGGCAGATATCTTCTGTTTTTTGGTTTGAATTTTTACTTTTTTAATGATAATACAAATAAGTTATTATTATTATTATTATTATTATCTACCACTTCGGTTGAAGTTGTTTTCCAGTCTTAAGTTTTCAGAGGTACTTTATCACCATCCTGGATTTAGCATCATTCATTTGTTCATATAAACCCAACGTGTCACAGTTTGAAGCCTCATAAAAGATTTAAGATCATCTAAATTAATTTAATTTAGGTTATTAGAGCCACATTTCACACAGAAACACTAAGAGCTGCTAAAAGTTGTATTCCATTGCCTTCATATCAACAGATATAGCAGAAGAGGCTGCTGTCATGCTGAGAACCTCTTTCAAACAGAACAACCTTCATATATACAAACTGAAAGGAGGAAGGAAGCTGTCAAAAACTGTTTATTTTTGGAGCTTCTGGCAACAAATCTGCTCTCATAGAAAGACATTCTGCAAAAAAAGAGCAGAAAAACGTATTTATTAGTAACAATGAGTTGTGATATTTAATTCTTCTGATAAGGGTTAATTAGGCTTTTTTTGTTGCTTTTTTTCTGCCACATTTATAAATTTAGACCTGATAACACCTGGAAGAGATGATTAGAGAGCTTTCATTCTCAAACTCACTCAGCTGTTTCTTAATAAAGGATTGTAGATAAATCCATTCACCTCCATGCACTGGCATTCACTGGGTAATTTTGTGTTGATCTCTGACACAGAAACATCAATCGCTCCTTGTTTATTTAATATTGTTCTAATTGTAAATCCAGTTTGCTTCATTGCAGTCGCTGAAGATGATCATCGACTTTTGGTATTGCTCAGTTGCACCGCAGGAGAACAACCTAAAGTTGTATTTGTGTACGACTTCATGCTTTTCAGTGAAAACCATCATCGATCTCAGCTGTTGATTCAGATTGGGGGGGTGCTGTTTTTAGACTGCACTTATCCATATTTTTGTAATCATTTCGTAGTTTGACATTTTTATTTTTAAGCTCCTTTTTCCAGCATAGCCTGTAGATATGAGTTCCATTGATTTCCTTTAGCATCTGGTCTGTCACGGTGACAGACCACACTAAGATTCAAGTGATTTTTTTATTTGAGACAGAGAAAATGTCACAAATATTCTCAATTTAGATACCTAGATATATGACATTTAAATCAAAGTTCTAGCTTTCTTTAAGGAATCTTCTTTGACCTTCTGTGCCAGAATTTGTAACTAAGTTCATCTTAAGTTGAGAAACGATTTAAGGCAAATCTTGAAAATGCTTGATCTGATTTAGTGTTGCAAGACCTTGAACAATCCTTAGGTAATTGTTGTACATGATTTCCAACTTCTACTAAATTAAATTCCAACTCAATGTTGTTTTAATTGACTGGGTTTGTTCCATTATTGTGTTTGCTAAGGTTTGTCAGCTGTGGTGGCCATCCTGACCTCAAACGTTAATCAGAGGTAGATAAACATCTAATGATTACTTTCTCTAAGATTCATTAACATCCAGTCAGTGAGTACTGGTCTTCACTAAAGGACATGTTGCAGTTATTTCTACTTTGTGTGATTTAGCTTATTATAAATATATACTCACTTATATTAAGGAATGAGATGTTTAGTAAACTGCTAAGGTCTGAGTCTCAGGTATTAAAGACAAACCCTGTTTCATGTTGTCACTAAAATGAAAACCAAGAGATCAAAGTGTTTCTGCAAAATAGTTTTATTTTGAAACTTATTGAAGTTATTTAGTCCAGAGCAACTGTAACTGAATTGCTGTTATTTTATACTAAAATTTGAAGTCGTTAAAGACAGTGTTTGTAGTTTTTATTTTTTATTTTTATTTAGAATGTGCCTCTCTCAAAAAGCAGCTGGCCCCAGCCTGCCCTCCCCTCCAATGTTGTTCTAGAACCTCCTTTGGTTACATTAAATCTTATCATAGCCCCTGTCTGTCATTTAAAACTTCATTGCTGCTAAACTTGTATCAGTGTTCTTACATGAGTTGCCTTGATTTGAATGTGATGTTTAGATGATAGATTAACTGAGCTGTCTAGACTGTGCTGTTGTCTTCTGAGTCATGAAATTCACAGTCTGGACTTTAATTTTACTTTATTTTTCGGCTTCAAAAAAATAAAATTATGAACGAGGAGAAGATTGACTTAGCCAGTTATCTCTCAAATAGAATTTCCTGCACCATCAGTCTGAATTCGGTTTCCTGTTGACAAAAACTAATAGTTTTACAAACCTGTCTGGAGTTCATTTCCCCCATCGCTGATTTTTCTATATTTGATATGTCAGCCTTCTTTGACCCGCGGTCCAGATGTCTTCAGAATGTTAAACACATCGTTCTAAAGCACCGCAGCTCATTTGACTGTGTGTTTTGGACACTATGAGCTTAGACTTGCTAATGGAGTAGAGGACAGACTGCATCTAAATGATGTGATTATCAGTGACGCTGCCAGCTGCAATCAGGGCCAGAGCACACTGAGAAAGATCCGCAGAGAGCTGCTTTATGCCTCGATAGACAGGCGGAGCGTGGAGGCTGTGGTTTCATTTGTCTTTCATCTCCCCCAGTGGTAACGTAGGCAGGAAAACACAAAGAGAGACGGCACTGAAAGTCAGAGCAGAAAGACAACTATAGGAATTATTTTTGGTACACGCGGAAAAATGTGACAGGCGTGAGCCGCAAAGACTGGCCATGAGAGGATTGTCGTTCAACAACAGGTGAAAACTTGAGCAAAAGTAGGAAATAGCAGTTTATGTGGATGTTTTGAAATGAGAGTGACTTTTACAAGTTGAAGTTAAAGTTGCATCATGTGAATGTTGAGAGGAGGCACTAAAGTACTGGGTGGAATGATGCAGCACAGCAGGGAGCTGCAGCTCAACTTAGAGCATAATGTAAATATCTTCACATGTCTATATTCAGACTAAAATGCATCATCAGTATAATAGCACAAATAATAATTATTACAACAACATTAATGACAGTTACATCAACATGACAACTATGGTCAATAGCAAACTTCTAAGCTATATTTATTAACAGTTCAAAAATACTAGGTGAAATGGTAAATGGCCTATATTTATACAGTAGAGCACTTTCTAGATTGTTCTACACTCCCCAAAGTGCTGTACAACGCATCAGTCATTCACACACTCATGGTGATTATTGTAGCCTCAGCTGCCCTGGGGCACACAGACAGAGGTGGAGATGCCATGCACTGGTTCCCACCAAGTCCCTCTGACCACCACCAGTAGGCAAGGAAGGTGACGTGTCTTGCCCAAGGACACAACGGCAATGTAACCCAGTTGGAGCTGGGATCGAACCGGCGCCCCTCCAGTTTCCAGACCGGCCACTCTACCAACTGGGGTACACGCTGTGAATCACATCAAATCAAACTTTATTTATAAAGCACATTTCCTGCATGGCAGCCCAATGTGCTTTACAGCAGATAAAATAAGACTCACATGCACAACATAAAATAAACTAGGATAAATTATATATAACACATTTCGCTCTCAAATGTGTACATATCAATATATGTGCACATATGCACAACACTCATGACTAATGATCAAAATGCACACTTAAGAGCCAATATTCACTTACACACACAGCCATACATGCATGCACACACAAAAACACAGAAGTACACACGTTCAAAAAAGAGAAATGGCAAAATGGAGAAATGTAAAAGCAATAAAAACAGAACTAAAGGTAATCAAATTAAAATATAGAGCTAAACAATAAAAGCGTAGAATAAAAATATGTCAAATAAAAAAAATTATAATAATAAAAAATTAAATAAAAAATAAGAAAATAAAAAAGACAACCTAGCTTGTTCAAATAAAAGAGTTTTCAACTTTATCTTAAAAATATTTATAGTGGCTGCTTCCCTCAAATCCAAAGGCAGAGCATTCCACCTTGTTGGTGCACAAACACAGAAAGCAGCTTCCCCTGATCTAGAGATTGTGCGAGGCACAAAGTGTCCATGATTTGCAGACCTGAGTGTCTGACTGGTGTGTTCAAAATTAACATGTCTGTTGTATATCGAGGTGCAAGGCCATTAATAGCTTTATGTACAAGTGGCAGGATTGTTTTCTCGACTGGCAACCAATGCAGAGCTCTAAGAACCAGAGTGATGTGTTCAGGTTTCTTTGTTCTTGTTAAAATACGAGCAGCAGAATTTTGGATAAGCTGCAGTTTGTGAACAGCGTTAAAGCTGAAGCTACAGCGTAGCGTACACAGCTCACAAATATTTACTTTTCTTATAGTCAAAAGTATATATTGATAATACTAATCAAAATGGTCCAATTTAAATGCCCATTTTATGCAAAAATCAAAAACAAACATACAGGATTAGCAGAGCATCCAATAAAATAAATATATAATAAAAATACGTCAGAGATTTGTAACTTTCCTTTTAATTCCTTCTCTGCTCTACTTCAGATTTGGTTTTGTTCATTATACTATTTTTAACCATGTATTTAAACTTTCTTTTATTTTTACAATATTTAAATTTATCTCTGAAATAATTGCATACATCTCCTCTTCATACTCACACACTGTTGTTGACATCAGTCCTCACTGGAGGTTGTTTAAAGATACATTCTCATTTAAATTCATCAGTTTTTTGTGCTTTTTGACATATTTGGGAGTTTGAAAATCAACCAAGTCCTGAAACTTTAATGCATTTAATTTAGTATAATCAATCAGTGCATTTGATTGTCTCCTAAA
The DNA here is from genome assembly GCA_006937965.1 of Callopanchax toddi. NCBI lineage: Eukaryota > Metazoa > Chordata > Actinopteri > Cyprinodontiformes > Nothobranchiidae > Callopanchax > Callopanchax toddi. The sequence continues at coordinate 1,612,348 of SSNR01000096.1, read as the reverse complement.
TGTAGTCTTATGGTTATTTTGTGAAGAATAAAAACTGGATTAGTGTTGATTTTGTAAGTTTCCCCACACTGCCAAACAATACTTTATGTGTGGTAGTATACCTATACATTGTTGAGACAATAGGGAGGTGATTATTATTATTATTATTTTGTATATAAATGTTAAAGTGCAGCTGAGGTGTGGAGGTAGAAAATGTCATCATTTGTTTATGCTCTGCTGTAGAGCAGAGTAACTGGTTAACTTGAGTTTAGCTTAATGTTTAATTGCTTTAAACATTGCCAGTGTTGCAGGCTGACATTTGCTGAAAGGTCAACCATGTCTCTCCTGCTTACCATTGACTAAATGCATGTCAGTCGAGTGCAGCTCAGAGAGCAAGAGAGACGGTCTGATGTCAGTGTGAGGGACCGCAAATAGCAGAGCTCTTTATAGCTCCTGTGTACTCGGTGCTGCTATTGTTCACAATCCTCTTTTACTCTTTACCCAAACTGAGATTTTCTCATCTTTCCAACATGCTGGTCTCAAATGCTGTAGGTGATAACTCACTCTGACAGTGAATCCATGAAAATCTGCTTGGCCTCTTCATCTAAGATTGTTTTATGTCACTGCTATAAGAAGACTTTAGGTTGTTTTTGTTTAATTGGGGTGTCTCACAGATTTAGCTGTTCATTTACTATTAAATGAGCATACTGCCGGGAAATGGACAACAGAATGCTGCTTGCAGTCAAGATATTCAATTATTATCAGAGTAATCTATTCACTTTTAAATAGTCTGTTGTTTGTTTTGGTTTTTATTATGACCCAGTAGTATATTTAAATGCTGTATGAGTAATCTGTGATGGCTGCTCTTGATTTAATCACAATTCTTAATGTATTCTCACCAACGGCAGTCTTTATATTGCATTGTTGATTTGTATGATTCAGCTGTACAAACCTAATTGCTCATGCCCTGAAGGAATTAAAGGAATTAGCTTTGTGTGCAGATTGCCAGTTAACTTTTCTGCATTGGCGTGGCTCATCTCAGCCAATTTAACCTCATTCCTGTTGTTTTGCCATCATGAGATAATGCACTGTGGCTTGGGAATAAGACCAAAAAGACCTGAATGGTGATGCACAATCTAAATATTTTATCATCAGCTGTGGATGGTGTCATGAAGACTTGCAAGTTTTTAAAGTAAAATTTAGTTTTTATACAAAAACATCTTAATTGCATCTTTGTGATTTTGACCATGTTCACAAATGAAAAGACTTTGAAACTCAAAACCACGATCAGCCTGCATCTGACCTACAGAACAGAACATCTAGTGATCCAAAGGAAAAGAACTAGTTTGTCCATTTCATTTCATTTGAGGGGATATTTTTGCAAAAGTATGACATCTACCAAGTATTTAGTTGGAAAAAATAAGAAAAAGTTGTGGAAATTGAGAGCCTGTTTGTACTCAGAAGAAATAAAGTAACTGGATGTGTTTTAAAGGATAAAGAGGTTGTCTGGTATTATAAAAGCCCTTAAAAAAGGCAAAAATAGCTGATTGAGTTTAGACTTTTTTTCAAGAAGTGGTCCCTTTTAAATACATTTAGATAGTTTTTGGTTTTAATTATTCCCATTTATCATAGATTAAATGAAAACGTTCAATCCTTTAGGTTTAAAATATCAAAAAGTTTTATAAACTATAAATGTAACGACCCTCACCTTTACCTCGTTTGTGTTTTCAGCTGATATTTTAGACGGTCACACTCAAAGTCAAAATAAGCAGAATTATGTTAAAGGTCCCATATTCTGCAAAATTCACTTTTCTAAATATCTTTTAACAGTCATACCAGTCCCAAAGACTGTGTCTGAGACCCAAAAGTGTTCAAATATTTTCACCGTTTTCACTTCCTGATTCTCATTTTTGGGAAATGCATTTTGAGCTAAGGCTAAAACGGGTGGTTTCTAAATCTTTCCCCTGCTGATGTCAAGAAGGGAAAAGACCACTCCTCTCTAGAGGACAGAGCCAATCACGAGCACCTTTGTCTACCTGAGCCCACCCCCGCCCTTTAAAAACCACAGGAGCGCTCATCCTCACAAATGTTAGCAAACAGTCATGGTGAAGCTACAAGCAAAGCACGACAGTTGCTTCGTAGATGGTTGATCAACGAGCACAAATGTCTTTTTTTCCACCCTTTGTCTGAGACCCTGAAGACCCACCAATGTCTCATGAACACACGGAGAAGAGAGATGGGCGGGGCTTAGAGAAGCTCAGCTCCCCAACTGCCCCGCCCATTTGAAAGGAAAGTTTCTCTTCAGGAGGTTGGATGAGGGGTGGAAGAACAACAGCTGCACTTAAGGGTCAGTTTGACCAATGCAGAGCTTTGACATGTTATTGAGATGTAAAAGAAAAGATTCAGAGTGGATAGAAAGTGCCTTTAACATTAGACTCTACGTGACAGAAGGAAAGGTAAAGTGTTTTATTGTTAGAGCTAGTGTACACATATGTTATAATGTGTGTAGATAAAACAGTGTGTACATCTGTAACATAATGTATTAAAATGCCTTGTTTTACTTCAATTTAATCTAAACACAGTAAGTGTTTCATTAGAAATCTTCTGTTAGATTAGTCACAGCCAATAAAAACTCAAAGCAGTTGTTTTTTTTTCTTGGCAGCTACACTAACTTTTCTACACCACATTTCTTTTTTTTTACCTCCTCTGAGAAGCACAAATTTACGAGGCTGTAAAACACAGATGAGATAAAGATCTTCACCAGTGTGTGTTGTTCACAATAAAAATGACAGATTTGCCTTTTAAACAGTTACGATAGGCAGAAGGGGTCTGACTAATTAGATTTTGTGTAACTGTTGAGCACAGCCAAATTAGTTCCACCTCAGCAAACTACACCTGGAGAGGGCGCAGGACTCTAGACCAATATTATCCAGGGAAACACTCTCTGCCTGGGTAATTTCCTGGCCAGCAGGGCAGCCGTATAGCCTCAGCTGTGATAATACACACCGTTACTGGGTTTGTTGCACAGTAAAATCTGCACATTGGAGCTGCTTCTATCGTGGATTTATGTGTGGGCTTCTTGCAATGATCTGAGGCATTTTAAACTAGTAGTTTTAAACTCATAACTTTGTTCCTAACTTGCTTTAGCTTGAAGAAGAAATAGCCTACATGGCTTTGAAGTTGCATGGGTTTAAATATGTTTTATTACAGTTTACCAGCAGGCAGCTGCACTAAAACATTCTCCATGCCTCCACAGTCTGAATTTGTTTACATCAAACTTTAATTAAGTGTTGTGTTTTCCCTGTTCACATTAATTTTGGCTTTTCTGCAGTAAAAACAGCATTAAAAGCTTCAGAATGTTTTCTAAAACTGTGCTCATCTGTGTCAGTGTGGGTTTTTTTTCTTTCTGCATATTGTCATAAAGAACTGCAGCAGTCAGTGGATGACAGAGATATCCTGGCTTCCTCCCTGGGCGCCCAGTCAGGCTGACATCTGTTAGCAGGATTGTGGAGGCAGCTGTTACCTGGAGGCTTCAGATTAGAGGTGATGCTCAATTATCAAAGGTCTGCTGATAGGTGATCACTGACCACAGATTTCAGCTAATGACAGATCATTTAGGGATAAATCTTGATTCTCATTCTGACTGTGTGATTTGTGCTCTACTTTAAATTCACTCACCAGCCACTTTATAAGGCACACCTTACAGTGTTGGACCCTCTTTGCCTTCAGATCTGCCTACAGATTCAACAAGGTGTTGAAAACATTCCTCAGAGGTTCTGGTCCGTGTTGTCATGACAGCATCACAGTTGCTGCAGATTTGTCAGCTGAACATCCATGATGTGAATCTCCTGTTCCACCGCATCCAAAGATTCTGGACTGGATTGAGATCTGGTGACTGTGGAGGTCACTGGATCCAGTGAACTCATCATCAGGTTCTAGAAACCAGTTAGAGATGATCTGATCTTTGTGACATGGAGCATTATCCTGCTGGAAGAAGAAGATGGGTCAACTGTAGTCATAAATGGATTTGGACATGGTCAGCAGCAACACTTAGGTAGGCTGTGGTGTCTAAATCAGGATCAGTTGGGGGAAGCGGCCTAAAGTGGCCCAATAAAATCTCCCCTCCACCATTAAACCACCAGCAGCCTGAACCATTCATATCAGGCAGGATGGATCAGACTTTCATAATGTTGATGCCAAATTCTGACCTGACCATCTTAATGTTGCAGCTGAAATCAGCCCATCTGGTACTAACAAACCACAACACAGTCCTAGCTGCCTAAATCCCCTATCTTTTCTGTTCTGATTAGGGATTGCACCTCTTAATCCTACAGGGGATCTCTTTACTACAGACAGAACGAGCTGTCACTAAACCCAAACTTTACCAAAACAGTAACCAGAAGGTTTGGAAAACCCACCACGGTGTCCCTGGTCACACAAAACTCAAACGGCCAGGACGCTCCTCTCATCACGCCGTCACGTGAGCTTACAGATCTGTAGAACAAACACAGAAAAGGAACAAAACCCAGTGCACCAAGTGCTGGGATTTTATTAAACACACAGACCAATTCAGTCCATGAATGAGAAAAAAAATAGTTTCCAAAACAGAGCCATTTTTCCCGCCCTCAGGGCAAAACGACGGCACCGGCTGCGCACACCAGCGCACATCACCGTTCCTGGTTCCTGAGGAGAATGACAGAACAGTAACAGAGCCAACATGACCAATAATGGCTCCACAAAACAAGTGTGGGTCTTTTAGATGAAACCCACAGCAGGTTGGCTTTCTGTTGGCCTGTAAAATTTTATCCATGTTTTTTTTTTTTCTAGTTTTACAGAAAAATTTTTACCGGTTTAGAAACAATTACGTCAGAAACAGTTGAACTCACAACACGAATGAGGCACAGAACCAAATTCAGAAATATTCAAATCACACTTGACCCAAACACGATCCAAACTATTCCACAGAAAATGAGACCATCACAACCTGAGTTTATACTCAGTTTTTACCATAAACAGAAGTGACCACACCACCCGAGGCCAGTCCAGGTCTGAAGTAAGTCACTCAAAGGCAAAACATAACCATCTACCTCATCTGCATCAACGTAATGCATTTTCTCACATCCCGTCTTCCTGAATCGTCACTGGTGGTCTTTAACTTCTGTGCTCGGTTCATCAGGCGTTGAGGCCAGACTCTCAAAACTTGAGTTTACACAGTCTTACTTTAGTCTCGGCTCAATTTCCAAACGTCGGATCCCCAGCTCCAACTCCATTTGTCAGAGGCGAGCCTTCTCTTCAGCTCCATGCTGTAGTTTGACCAAATGGACACGAAATCTCGCACCATCCTGCAAGTCTGTACTGGGTGTAGGAGAGAGTAGCTTTATGAGCAGGAGAAGAAGCCTCACTTAGCGGGAGGCGGCTGGATCGCTTCCTCTGACACCGGAGGTGGGTCTTCTCTTGCGGCGTCTTCATCATCCTCGTCTGGCGGCTTCACTGGAACGGCAGAAGCACTCGCAGACAAAACGGGCAATTTCCTCCTCAACATTACTCGAGCCCCCATCATGCCGAGGTGTCTCTCCGACGTGCGTCTCTGGAGCGCTTCTGGCTGGAGCGAGAGGGAGAGCAGGGCACCGGCGCTGTCCGAGGTGCTGGACCGTAACAATTGAAAACAGGTTCCAACAGACCAATTCCATCGAAATTGTACACCTCCAACTTTATCAATTCTTCTTAATAATTCTCTCGTATCCGAAGGTGCAGCGCGAGCAGGAAAAGGGGCGTGACAAGGTGTGACTCCATGCGGTCCAGACAGAACTGACATTGTCTTCATCCGCCGAGAAAAACTCAGAACGAACGCCGAATCTCCCCCTCTGCTTGCTTTGCAAATTGTACACTGATTATGTCATGCTCTTTGAGACAACTTAGGAGGGGTGAACGCGCTGCAGTGGTTCATGTCCAGACACTGTGCCAGTTTCGTCCAGACCGCACAGAGCTGCACCTCCGACCACGGGGAGCAGATTGTCAGACAGAAACCGGGTTATTGCTCTGTCAGACCAATGAGAGGTGCATAGAAGCCCCCCCCCCCAATAATATGTTAGCAATATCAGTGGAATTGATATTGCTAACAGCTTATCAATTCCCACACTTAGTTCTGATGCTTTGTTCATTTTCACATTGTCTAAATACATTAGCTATTTGTGCAATTGAACAAATCTATGTAATAAACTGACTTCTAACATATAGACGACAGTAGGTGATTTTTACTGGCTTTAAACCCATTGATCTGATTATATTTGACTTATATTATTAAATATATCTTTATTCCGTCTCATTATGAACCAGTGGGAGGGCTGTATGTTTTATTAATGATGGTGAGCGCAAGTGTTAAGGACAACTCTTTAAACAGGAGAGGCATGATGAAATCTGTTTAATTCATTCTACATTGAAAACAAGTCGAGCCTACTAGATATTTACCCCTCCAGACATGTTTCGTCTTCTGCTTTAGCCTCAAGCAAAGCATCTTTATAATGTGCCGATGGTTTTCACATTGAACTCATGTTGCTTTTAACACACATTAATGCACTTGATCTTTCTAACGCTTCCCATGTGAGTCTTATATATCCTAAAGTAATGTTTCCATCTGGAGCTGCAACTGTCCCAGCTTTTAGCATGAAAGGAAGTTTATTGAGAACAGACTCTGTTTACCATTTATGGACGTCCCACCTCGTTTCCTGAAACGTGTCTGTGTTCTCTTATCAGCAGCAGTCCGTGTTATCTACTGGGGCTTTGGTCTGTTCTCTGCAGTAGTTTAGTCTGCATGGCCTGTCCTTGATTTCATACGTGGGTCTCCATGCTCAGGATCTCAGAACTCTTTGTGAGAGTGTGTTAATGTGCGTCAGCATGAGTGGACACTGACAGAGACATGCAGACTGGCTTCTGGCCGGTGAAAGATGAAAGCAGCTGACAATCGAAGGTGGACAGTCAGAGTGGAGTGGAGGCTCCGCTCTAACCCAGGGGTGGCTGTTATAGGAGGATGCTTTTTTGTGTTCTGTGTGCTTTGGAAATCTGTTTTCCTTTGGAAAAAAGGATTTCTTTTCCACTGAATGCCTCCTCCGTTATCTCCAACACCCTCAGGAGAAGCCTGTCTATAGTCTGCTAACAGCGGTGAAATATCCATGCAGTTCCTGCAACCAAATCCCCCTTAGGAAAGAAAAAACATCACACATCCCTCCCCCCACCTCTGTCCAAAAGCAGGCTCCACAAACACATTTTGTGTCATTTTGAAATTTCACAAATCTGCTCTGTCAAGCCTCAAGCTTTGCGGTCTCCATGCCCCAATGCATTTGAAGACCTCAGTCTATCACGGCATAAGTACGTGCATGACATGTTTCTGTCTGAACCCAAGCTCTTCAAGCATCCCGATGCCACATCCTGTTTCTCTCCGCTATGCCTACCAATCCTTTCTGCTAGCCGTCAGTCCCTGCCACTCCACATCCTCGTCATTTTCTCTTTTAAGGCGAAAATATCCAACAAAGACATTTTACACCCTCTTTTTAGGAGACTTTTATTGATGCTTCCCTTGTTAGCTACCATAAAACATGAGGATTGGTTTTGTTCTACTCTACACTGGATTGTAGTAGTACATGTCCTGTTGTTTGTGTTTTTACAAACTGTTTCTAGAAGGGGGAAGTTGAACAACATTAAAAACAGAATCTCAAACTTCAGTAAAAAGGATCATACTTAAAAAGTGATTCAAGATGTCCACCTAATACAATAAGAGAGTTGGTCTTGGTAAACTTTATGACTTCATTGAGGCAGATCTTTTCTGGTGATCTGTTTTCTGCAGGGCTTCTTCAGTCCAGATAGAAGTGTTACCAAACTTCACAGAGGTACTTTGAGCTGTATTTGGCCGCAGGATAAAAAGATTTCACGACCCCTGGGGAGACCTTGAATTTGCCGCAGCATTCTCAAACCTCCTTTTTTTCCACCTGAGCTTGAATGTGAAAAGTCCAGGTCAAGACCTCGGATACCTGTTGCTTCTCACCCTTTCTTCTGGGTCTTATCCACAGTGGGACGATTGTTTGCAGACTTTTCATATTTATTCTGGAGCTTGTACCATGACACTGTAGGTTCTTTCTTGTATTTTTCTCTTCATGGTTATGTCTGTGTTCACAAATAATGTTTTATTTGTCAGCCTTTTCTCTTTTGTCCCTCTGTATTTCTGGTTATACTCTTATCAGGAAGGTGATTCCCTTAAGCTTCTCTGATTCATGCATTCAGTGGATCACAGCTTCATCTTTAAAAGTCATAATGTTTTTTCTCCTTTCTCTTTGAAACTCAATTTATTTTTCTCTAAATTAGAGGTAAGTCAGCACTTTGAGAAAGTGATAGCTAGAAATGAAATTAAATCAGTAGAAATTGCATGGTTTTTAGACTCACCGTTAAAAAAAGGGTTCACATACACACCTTCTCACACACACACAAATCACCTTCATTCAAAATAACACCCTTCAGACAGTTGCTTAAATTGTTCCTCTCCAGCCAGAATATGACTCTTGAAAATGTAGCTGTCAGAGAAAATGTTTCGTTGGACATTTGAAGGACCATTTATGTATCGTGTAGGACAGAAAATCTATTCAAGTGGAGCTCACACAATGCAATTAGGCCATTAAATCTGTGTGAAATGGCCTCTCGAATGAAAAGATTGAGCAATCATTGCAGTGAATATTCTGTGTTCTTGCCCAGCAGGATCTAGTACACCTTTTTGGATAATTTCTTTACAGTAAAAGCAAAAATTATGCACATTTTTTTAACATAAACGTGATCCCTATGTTTTTCTTCTTTCTCTTCTTCTTTAGGTATCCATTCCCTACAGTGTTTAGCACATGCAGCAAAAAGGACCTCGCAGCCAGTCTGGAGAAAGGTGTGGGCATGTGTTTGTACAACATGCCGGAGGTCAAGGTGCTCTACGGAGGACAGAAGTGCGGCAATGGCTATGTGGAGGAGGGAGAAGAGTGTGACTGCGGGGAGCCAGAGGTAAAATCAGCAGTCACCTTCTCCAGTCAGGTGGATCACACTCCATCTCTGTGGTCACACTGGGCAGCTCTGGGTAACAAAGCAGATGTTTGCTGTCAGCTGTTCCTGCATAGAAAATCAGCTTTGCAAGATGGTACAGAAATGTTATCCTCTAAAAACTTTAAAGGACATTTTTTCCTTGAATTTCTTGCTGGAACTATAACGATCCCCTCAAATGTGTTTGTTTCCTTCTAGAATAATCATTTTACAGAAACATGTAGTGCAGTTTATTCAAGAAGAAAAAGATTATTTTTCTGTAAACAATCAACCAGAGCCACTGAAAGTCTCAACAGCACAATAGGACCCCCTCTAAAAAACGTCAAGTCAAACTTTCTCTTGACATTGACTCTGTTATGGTGACTTAAAGTGATAATATGCAACTTTTTCATATTTTTAAATCTTTTCCTTGAGCCAGTATGTGCTAATATGACCCTTTACAGGGTTAATGAAAAGTCACTTAGCCCCATCTGGTGATTACAGCCGGAATACCACGATTGCAAGATCTCCGTCGCCGTCACGGTACCCAGGAAGTCACGTGTCTCACGAGGGTTAGGCTAATCCAATGTGGCTAGCTGTTATGCTAACGCTGGAGTGTTTTTAGCTCATGATTCCTGATTTTTTTCAATCTCTCCCTGCTTGAACACAGCTGATTTCATTGAAGGAATAAATAACCACTCCTGTAGAAAACTTTGAAGGCTGAGGAGACATTTCAACAGGTAGATATTGGTGTTTAGAAGCTGAAACGATCTGGTAACTTTTTAATGCAGTGATTTAAAACGGACGCCAGAGGGCGCCCAAAACAAGCAAAACTGCATATTTTCACTTTAAAAGCACTAAAACTAGCACCCCCCCAAAAAAAAAAACACAGCAAACCACTTTAAGTTGAAGTGTTTTATTTTATTCACTTTTCACCTTCTGTTGGCTGGCTGCCAGGTGATGTCATATTTTTGTTCAAGGCTCATTAATCAAACTACTGTCCAACTGTGTGACAAAGGAAAACAAACTTAAGTGTATTGCAGTCAAAGCTAAAGCAAGCTTTCTTTGGCTTAATGGTCCAAAGCAGTGGGCTCACTCTGCTTCACACACTCATTCACACACTTTGTTTGTCTCCTTGGGATGTGACACAAAAGTCATGTGAGGGAAAAAATACCACTCCGATGGAGCCAATTTGCTCGTATGTGTCACTGCTTAAAGCCACAGGATGAATACTCAGCTCAGAATCTTCACCCAGAGGATTGTAATGCCATAAACATTGGTGGTGGTCAGAGGACCGAAATGCAAGGCAGGCAGATCAGGCAGCAAACCAACTTTATTGCTTTAAAAATAAAAGGCGCTGCAGTGGCTGGAAGTTCTGAAACATAAAGTTTAGAACTGAGAAGTGGTCTATGAGTTGACCATGGAGCAACAAAAGACAAAGATCTGACAACAGATCAACAAAGGAAAAACGGGTAGAGGGAGATCACAGGGTTGCCTAAGGTGACCCCAAAAAGACCAAAGAATTAAACTCAAAAGTGATGCAACAACAGAACCAAGAAGACAAAACACAAAATTAGAACAGAGAAAACCCTACTGAAAAAGAAACACTAAAAGAGACAGAAAATTAAAGGCATTACTTCAAGGGACGTTGTATTATTCACTGCCGTTCATGCCAGAGTTTTAAACTAAGAGAGAAATAATGGAGTTGCAGCCATTGAGGTAAATTCTTGGACTCTGATTGTGTTGTTAATGACTCTCAGCTAAAAACACACTAAATTATAGCTCCGTTTTTACAAAGTTGACTGAATTGTTGACATTTTTATGGGAATTTTGAGGAATTTCATTCAAATGTGTCCAGTGGTTCATGAGTTATTTTGCCTAACAGTTAATATCAAGGTTTTATGCAAACACACACAATGTACAGCATATGGAGTGTGTGATGTGCATACCTTTCAGCTAGCATGATACCAAATGTGGTGGCCATCTTGAATCAAGTTGAATTCAAACTTTGTTTGTTGTAAACCAGTTCCTCCAGCAAGTTAGGAGTTGTGATGGTTGCAGCCTAAAATCACAAGTTTTGTGGCACACTTTTCAGAAGGTTGTGGTCAAAGTTGTGATGTTTTTTTCCCAAGTATTTTTTGGTTTGTTTAAGGTTTATTTTGCTTATACGCACACATGGTTAACCTCTTTATTCACATACACTGTGTGTTTCACCATAAAATAAAGACTACAAGATGCTGTAATCTCCATGACAACAACGCTGACAGCCTGTCTCAGCGTCACTCCGACGTTACAGCGTGTGCAACTCGCTTTACTTTCACTGGTTCAGCATGGAAAGAGTTTAGAAAAGAGAAATGGTTCCTCGTGTGCGCTGGATATAAACGTCACGTTGTTAATCGCGTGTTTAAAAAAATGAACAGCATTCAAAGGAATTCACATTAGTTAACGCTGACGTCCTATTTATTTCAAATGTTACCACAGAATAGCAAACCGCTGACACAGCACACAGTTTATACAGATAAGATCTTTTTTAATCTACTTTCTCATGTTGTCCAAATACGAACATTAAACAGAACTCACCTCGTCTCTTTCAGCATTTGTAACAGATTGTCAAAAATGTGTTTTCAAGCAACGATTTTTGTGTGTAATCCACCACGACATTGTGTATGGTGCAGAGCAGTTATCCACCACTCTTGTGTAATACTTTGAGAAATTGATTAGCCCGTATTTTAGCCGCTTTATCTGATGAGGCTGATCGTTTTCCAGCTCAGTTCAAAGACTGGAAGTAAACACAGGCTGAGGCTACGGGGATCTGAGTTGCAGTGATTGGTCAAACAAGAAGTCAAAATACAGCAAAAGCTAATGTAATTGGTAAATTTTCAGAAAGGTTGCGGTGATTGGTGAAAATTGCAAGGCCATGAAAAATGTGCGACTAATGGTTGAATTTGCATTAATTGTTTAGATCGCAACTTCCTGGAGGGACTGGTGAATCCAGTAATTAGAGCTGGAACCACCCAAAGCTGTGCTTTCTGGACAGTGATGACATTAATAATTAATCAGTGATGAAATCCATCTATTGATGCTACAGATATATTTGGTATTTTATGTGAACAACCACAAAGCTGTGTTTGCCTTTTCATGGCTTCAGCCTAATTTATATTTACAGCTTGTAGCTGCAATGATTCAGAAGATAAAAATGTTGATTAAATATGTATCTGATAGATTAAAACAGCAATTGTAGATTAATTAGTTTCATACCATATTTTTTCTAAAGTTTTGCACTCTGGAGATCCTAACGTTTAAAATATAAATACAAACCTGAAGAGGAGATCTGTTTCTCTGGAGAGCCGTCTCACTCCGTTGGTCTTGTTTAACTACAAACGTCTCTCAGTAGTAAAGTGATGTTTATTTTGTGTTTGAGTTCAATTACAGACACACAGTAATCTGGGTGAACTGAGTGGGGTGAGTGATTATTTAAGTAAGCAGAGTTATGACACTGCACCACTTAGGTAAGAGTAGGTGGTGTTTTAGTGGAGCCATTGTGTTTGACCTCCCACCAACCAACAATATAATTTATGTATTTCAACTCTATCCCAGCCAGTGTGTCCCAGCGTGACCTTCATGATGTCACCTGGCAGCTTGTTGATCTGCCAGCCCACTTAGACCTGGAGATGAAAGCAGCTTTTTCTCTCCTTTTTAAACAATAGACTCACAAAGGGGCCAAGAGGTAAACTGCCACACTTGTAAAACAGCGCTGAAAATTAGACGTCCCCCCAATCCAGCTGCCTCCCTTTACAGCCCTCAATGCATTATTATTTTAGAGCCCCACATGCAAAACAGCCAGGTTGTTTTGTGTGAGATTTGTGACACTACTCGCATAAATCTGAGGAGTTTTCACACGCAGTAAGAATACCAAACGAATGCTTCTTCCTTCCTCCATAAAGTCTCACTGGAGGTCTTAACAAACACCTGATTTCCATCTTTTGCTCCTCAATCCACATTTTTTGGGTCATCACATAAACACACTCCTCGTTGGTTCTAACTGCTTGAAAAAAGTCAAATCTAAAACACATGAGCTCCAGTTATTGCTTTTACTCAAAGGTCTCCAGGTCAGGTCAGCAATCTCTGGACAGGAAGTACGCTCTTCTGACTCAGAACGCTTCATCTGACAGCCACCAGTTGAAGGGGGGATTTTCAGGTTCACATGATGCTTTGTTTAGTTATTTTTTTCTTGCATTCCAGGAATGCATGAACCCCTGCTGTAACGCCACCACATGCACCCTCAAGGGAGATGCCGTGTGCGCCCACGGACAGTGCTGCGAAGACTGCAAGGTAAGAATATTTATGCAGGCTTGGTTCTGTCTCTCATCTTGTTTTGGTGTTTATTTGCTATAATTCAGTTAATTCCTTTGAATGTTATTGAGAGATACTGGTGTGTATACAGTAACCTAATATCAAGACTGCTTCAGATTAAAGTCTTTTTAGTTTAATAGAAAGGTTTAAGTCAAGGTTAAGTTCAGGTTTGGTTGCAAAGATTTGCTTTCATTTAAATATTTGTAATTTTTAATTTGCATCAAATATTGAAATCTAAATTTGTAGTTTTTTTTAAGAAGTAAATGTATTCTGAATGAAGAAGGCTTTACTTTTTAAACACTTTTGGCCTTTATTGCAGTCTTCTTTACAAACTAGAGCCCCACATTGTGACTGTGTGAATGGAGAGTATCATTCTCTAACCTTGCACTTTTATATTCATTCCTCACATTGGAGAACTGAAAACTACTGTGTGAATATTGAACCATAGAAAAGTTACATTTGAACAAATAGGAGTTAACTTAAAAAATGTACCAGTAAAATTATGTTGAAATAAGTTTTATGTTAAATCTGTAGGAGTTGGTAAAGATTCGTATCCCTCTCTAGAGCCTAGAGTTCCTAAAAATATTAGTAAAAGTAAAAAAATGTAACTTGACTTGTATGATGTTACCTAAAAGCATTTTCACTCTATAAAAAACTGCATCTTCAGTTCTGATCATAGGTTGATAGTTCCAGACAGATAAGTTGTAGAACAGTCACACTAATTGGGTCGTTAGGGTCACATGACCCACCCCTCTGTCATGTGAGTTGTTTGGGCCATTATCATCTTATGAGTGCTTCTTAATGATGCCAGCATGTAATGGTGAGTGGTTTAGATCACCATGTCCAAGGTATGAACTGGTTTTTTCTTTTTCTTTTAGAATTTACATCTGGAGGTGTTTACTTGTGAAAGGGAAACACAAGTAAATCCTTTATTTATTTCAATAGTAGAACATATCCAGTTTCATCAAGTTTACTTAAAATGTCATGAAATTCAACTTTATCTAAATCTACATCAGATTTAGTGCAATTATTTTAAAATTAGAATTTAAATTTAGATATTAAATTATGTTTTTTAGATATTTTTTAAAATAAACCATAAGGTCATGGAATTTATTTTATTTTTAGCAAAAAGTACTGACTCAGAATATGCATTTAGATTCTGAAAACTGGTTAAAAAATGCATAGAATGATTTCTAAAATCTATAAACGCTATGAGATATTAGGAAATCATCCTTCAAAGTGTTGGGATGATCATAATATCTCCAGTAATGGTTGTAAAGCCTAATAAAGTTTCAGTTTTCATCCATTAAGATTGTGATACAAATCCAGCCTTTGCTTCTCATTCTCAAACGTACGGGCGTCCTCCAAGAAGTTTACCAGTCATAAAATAGAGTAAATCAGAGAAATAAAACCTTATTTACCATCGCCATTAAATAGTCTACACAACAATTTCAATCCACACCAAGGTTTCTTTATGTAAATAAAACAAAACAGGAAGAAAAGTGGTGAAAAAGATAAATAGATTTTGCATTTCTGTGAATAAATGCAGTCCTAATCACCATCAAAATGTTATTACTGCAATAGATTACCGTTATGAGTCTATGGGGCTTTTTCTTTTCCTTTTTAAAGGAATACTACAGTATGCTCTGTTTCCCATCACTGACACAGATGATTATTAGAAAGAAACATTCTCCATCCATTACAAATGTCTTCCTTTCCAGCACTCCCTACCAAAATACATCAGCAGCCACTCAAGCATGGGTTTCTTTGAAATTCAGCTCTGACATGCTTTCACATGAACACCAGATGTCAAACATCTCTTAAACAGCAACTTTATGAAATTCTGCCATGTTTGTTTTACGCTATAATGGGACATTAACAAAGCCCTGAAAATGTCAAGATGTAGATGAAATCAGCAATGTTGGAAATTTTAAGTTTGCAAAGTGGATTACTGAGCCGCCCTGCTCTGCTTCACAGCTCAAGCTGGCGGGAACTCTGTGCCGCGAGTCCAGCAACTCATGTGACCTGCCGGAGTTCTGCACCGGAGCCAATCCTCACTGCCCAGCTAACGTTTATCTGCACGACGGACACGCCTGCCACAACGTTGAGGGCTACTGCTACAATGGCATCTGCCAGACTCACGAGCAACAGTGCATCACTCTGTGGGGACAAGGTGAAACAATGGCTACAAAATAAGTTGGCATGTTTGCAAAAATGTGTATTTTTAAAAATATTTCCTCTCCTCATGATGCCTGTTTTTGCCTTGTTTGGCTCTGCAGGAGCCAAGCCCGCCCCTGGAATCTGCTTTGAGAGAGTCAACTCTGCAGGTGATCCTTATGGGAATTGTGGAAAAGACTCCAAAGGCTCCTTTGCCAAATGTGATGCAAGGTACGGCTCAGCTGCTGCACTGAAGATGTAGAGAACTCACTGTGCAAAACTCAATGAATTAGCTTTAAGGAGCATCATTAGCAATCATCATTATGCTGCGAAATCCAACATGCGGTCTTCAAACTAAAGTTTACATGGATGACAAACATAATCCGAGAAAGATAGGGGAAAATTACTCTCTAAGAAACTATTCATGAATCATTTCATGCTGTCTTGTCATCTAATTGTTGTAAAGATATTCTCCCTTTGGGTTGAATTCAGTAATCAAGCTCTTTGTTAAATGATGTAATTGCTTTAATGACGGGAGGCTCTCCTTAGCTCCCTTTCATCTGTCTCTACGGTTACTTATCGTGATTGACAACCCTGAGTTGTGCCGTTAGTTATTAAATGTTTGCGTGTTGCATTCAGGGATGCAAAGTGCGGTAAAATTCAGTGCCAAGGTGGAGCCAACCGGCCGGTGATTGGAACAAATGCAGTATCAATTGAAACCAACATCCCACTGCAAGAAGGAGGACGCATTCTGTGCCGAGGGACACATGTCTACCTGGGTGATGACATGCCGGATCCTGGACTGGTTCTGGCTGGAACAAAGTGTGGAGACAACATGGTGAGGAGTGTTTGTAGTGACACATCAGAAATGTACAACCTCTGATTAAATACTGACAGCTGTACTGCTGTTGTATTCCATCAGGTATTGAGCAGACAGGAAAAAATCTAATGAAGTTAACTCCTGAGTGAGTCCAGGGATTCATTTGTACGCTTCATACGTCGAGCTGAACAAGCCCGCTTAGAGCAACCAGTTATCTTATTAGGAGTGCCTCTCAACCATCCTTCTTCTGTGCCACAAGCCTTGGGATGGAGCTCATTCTCTCTTAATTATCTCCACAGAAATTACATGACCTGTTCTTTTGACATGCAGTTGTAAGGCTTGTAGCTGTGAATTTAGCCTGTGAAAGGTCTTTGTGGCTAAAAACTGTCTGAAGATTTGAGAGCTGTGTTGTGAAATGGCTCATTTGTAAGGTAAAGTTATTTAAATATTGAAAAGACCATATTATTAACCCAGCTAGAAACTGGAACAGATTGTACATTTAAAGTGTCAAAATCTGCAGAGGAAGACAACTGAATGATTTAAATATCTTAAAAGCATAATTGTAATAATAACACCAAGTGACAGGTTTTCACAGTTGTCATATTTTTGACATTCACTTCTAAAGACTCACACTCGACGCTGAACAGCATTGTGCTGTTTTTTTGTTGTTTTGTGCACAAAATGGTCATCAGCCTTGCCAGCTTGTTTCCTGGTTACAGTCTCCCAGGTCATGAATTTGAGCCACTCATTATCTGGAAAATTTAATGGCCAGAAGGTGGCTCTTTGTCACCAGCCTTTGTTCTTGCAAAGGTTTTATATTTTCCATGCCAATCGGAGCATTAAGTTGGCCTGCAATGCAGCGGCAATTTGAGGGAAATGAGAGCTCACCTAATGCAGACATTATTTTCAACATAAAAGCACCTGACATTAGCTTTGTTTTCCATTTTCATTTTGATGTTTGCTCCTAAAGCATTTTGTGCCCCTTCCTGCACAGCGTTGCTATTCTTGTTGAATCCTGTCTCTGAGATTCCCTTTGGTAAACATCCACCAAAATGTGGAATTTCCTCTCTTATTTATGCTTATATAACAGACATGTTTAGCAGAGGTGGAAACATTTCTATTCTCAGTTTTTTCTTCTACTTTTCATCTTGATTGGTTTAGTGCCAGTGACAATGCTTAATGATGCTGTGGCCTTTATAGGTGTGCCTGAACCGGCAGTGCCAGAACGTCAGTGTCTTTGGCGTGCATGAATGCTCTGGGAAGTGCAATGGACGTGGGGTGAGTGCAAAGTACCTTTTAGCTCACTACTTAGTTTTAAATTATGCACTGTAGAGTGTTACAAGCCTCTGAAGATTGCGTATTTGTCCATTCATTCACATTTTGACCGGCTGAACAATCAAGTAGCTGCCGCTCTACGCTGTAGCTGCAAACAGTAGAAAAGCAAACCGTGTGTTTACAGTATAGCTTTCTGTTTTTCTTTGCAATCAATCATTATTGTTCAACTGAGGTTTAACAGATCCAATTCAAATGCATCGTTTGAAGTTGACATAAGATGTCTTTTTTTTAAACAACAGAAACAGGAAAGGGTAATCCTACTGCAGTGTTTCTCTGAAATGATCACTTCTTTTCTTATAGCATCTCTTCTCAATAATTCAACAAAGGATGCTTTTATGTTTTATTTACTTTGTTGTTTAGTTCTGTAATTGCAGCATTCACCACAGGCAGTACTGGGCCACAGTAACCACTGATCTTCACTGTCAATTAAGGCAAGAGATCATATGTGATAAGAAATCAAAGCTACACCCCCCCCCATGTTGTTCATTAAACTTCCCTGCAACACAAAAACGTATCGTTGAACTCTTATGATCAGCAATAAAGAGAAAGAAAATAATAACAGCAGCAACAAAACATTCTGTCATTAAAAGTAATTTTGCAAGAATGTTTTAGAGAAATTAAGACATTCGCTGCATCCTGCCTTTTGCAGAATAAATGGTCTAAATCACACAGTATGAGATTTCACTGAAAACTTAATGAATCTCTAAATTTATTGTAGGACTTAAAAACATTTTAAATGCATTTTTACTTGTTTTTTCTAAAAACATCAAATAACAGACTGTTTTTACGATTAATGCAGTTTAAATCTATTAACATTTAGCTGTATTTTATTACTATTTATTGGATGAAAAGTTGTGAGACAATAAAAAATGATTGCCTTTAAACATCAACGTTAAGTTTTTATGTATCTTTTTTTACAAAATGTGCTAATTTTTCACAACCTACATAAAATGTCTCCCTTCAAATTAAATGTGTTTCTGTGGTTGTTTTGTTGTATTATTCTAACATTTTCCTTCAGACAAACATACACAAGATTCCACTGACATCTCCATTGGAACGCCTCCCAAACACCTTTTCACCTCATCACTTAGTGGAAAATGTTTCCATGTCCTGAAGGCTGCGATGGTGCACAACATCTGCACATCTCCCTCCCTCCTCCTTTAATCTCCTTCCAGCTCACAGCTGGATTTTAATACCTCACTAGGGAATCCTCCGGGTTTGAACCTTTCTAGAACCCAGAGACGTTCCTGGATCTATTATAAGACCTATTATGAGCATGTGCATTTATTTTCCTCTTTACTGAATGACTAAATCTAATATAGATGACATCTTCCTTGCTTGCAGGTGTGCAACAATAAGAAGAACTGCCACTGTGAAGCACACTGGTCTCCTCCGTTCTGTGAGAAAGTGGGTTTTGGCGGGAGCATCGACAGCGGACCGATGAGACTGGCAGGTAGTTTGGGTGATTTCATCTCATATCTTGCTCATCTGAACAAAATAACAACATGAATGCTCCAGCAGCTGCACCACAGTCAGTTCTGAATAGAAGATTTGAACAGTAAACCCTCCATGGTCATAGTAATATAATACAATTTACAGATTGTATTTTTTAATAATGTTTTGTGATTCTTACAGTGATCTAGCTGTAACAGTCTTGTGTCCTGTCATTGTTCTGTGCTGTAGATGTGCGTGTGTGTGTATTAATGTGCGTGTTGTCGTATATGGCATCAGCCGACAGTGTGCTCATTACTGTGGTGATCCTGGTCACACTGGTCAGCCTTCTGCTGGCCACCGTGGTCGTCTTTCTGAAGAGGAAGACTCTGCTCCGCCTCCTCTTCAGCAACAAGAAGAGCACTCTGGAGAAGCTCAGGTAGTGTGTGCCTTCAGAAAATAAAAGAATTACAATTTATCAGCAGTAAATTGAAGATAAAAGCTAATAAATATTTTTTTATGTTTACTGTCCTTATTCTTGTCATGAAGGGAAATTGATTTTTAAATGCTTCAAGAAATTAAATACAAAGACTTCAATGTTCACACAGAATCTTATTGTCTATCAAAAAAAGTCAGTTTGATAAGACTTTTTATCAGCTTGTAACTTTAAGGCACATGTTTTTGCTACATATCTCATAATCATGGACGTAAATAGAGGGGGTGCAGGGGGGGACATGCCCCCTGCGTTTTTTTAAAGTCCGATTTGAGCCCTGTAGTTTTTACTGTCTAAAAACAACGTTACACTAAATGGATACTGACTGATGTTTTTAGGTCGATATCATGGCACTGTTTAAACAGTTCAAGCCCCTCTTCTCCACCTCCAGCCCCCCACCCCTGGACTCAAGACAGTTGTGTCCCTCAACCTTCGAAATCAAAATGTCATCCTTGCTCATAAGTTTTATTTACCTCTTTTAAAAACTAACAAAAGATTTTCAGTTATTGTAGCTTCTAAATTGGAAATTCTAAAGAAAGTGTATAAGATTCTACCACAAAATCACTCATGACGTTCATATTTGTGTTTTAGACAATTAAATCTTAAGCCTGAGTTCCACAGTAGAAGTTAGCGCCACATCTTTGACGAGTCTTCTAGTCTCTCCTGAAGCGGAGCACCGTTGAACGCAGCTTGCAAAATCACGTGATAGTCACTATATCTCGCGGAAACTGAGAACAGGAAGTATGAAGCGTATATTTTGTTCTGTATTTGGTCAAAACTATCGTCGTGTTTTGTGGGATTATTTTTTAATTCTTCATCAATGGGTCAGTGAGCTATTTATTGGAATAGTCTGATTCTAAAAGCTCAGTTACATAAATATTCCACCATGAAACGCTCCTCGTCCACGTACTGGCTGCTGTTTATGTTTGCCGTAACAGTAGCGGTTCAGCGTATTGTCGTAATTTCTGCATCATAAAATACTCCACAATGTCGTGACACACGCCACGCCTCGGCTCAGAAATAGAACTGTTGCGTATCTTTACATTGACATCTGGGACGTGACGCTGCGAACCTCGAGGGACAACTCTAATTGGCTACAATGGTTTCTATTGAAAATCACGGCTCGGGCTCTACGCGGCGCAGCGCTGATGTTTCAGGCTTTATACTTTTAAAGTATAGTGAAACCAACTGAACTTACCAGAAAATATTAGTTTTAGGTCAAATATCCCAGAAATGTCAAATAAAATCAATGATGTGTTTTGCTTATAGATCTGTGGAGACCAGCAGGTCGATCAGCCCCATTCGGACCGAGTCCAGGTACCGACCCACTCCTCTACGCAAGCCTCCACCCAAACCCTCCTCAACAAATAGTTACAAGGTCAGTAACCTGTAGTCTTCTCTTATTTTCTGTTGAGCGTTCTTGCCCGTTCTTACTTTTTCTACAATTTCTTTTTTTTCTTTTGTAATAACTTTTTGTTAAAGTTCTTCTCTTCATTAACCTACAGCCAGACTCCGGCTTAGAGTCGTCATGCTTTCAGACTTTTTGATGAAATCAGATCACGGCCAGGCGGGTAATTGATTCAGCCTCTCTATATCTCACTGAAAAGGAAATATTAATTACAGCGCTGTTGTTGACAGGACACGGGAGAACTGTAATTGAAAGTTTGTGCCATTTAGATGAGATGCAGGATGTTGTAATTTGAGCCCCTGTAATGTTTATTTGTGATTTTGTGGGTTTTTTTGTTTTGTTTTTCTGAGAAGGTGAGCACAATTGATTGATTCAGCCAGTGGAGGAAAATAGGTTTTGATTTGTTTGCTGAAATTGATAGGCATAGAAGAAGATTGCCTATTGTTATGTTTGTGCAGCAAAATAAAGGAGCAGATATTTATATGCATGAGTGTGTGTTGATCTAAAATGAGTTTGCAGTCACCTCTGTCCACAGCAGCTGTGTGTGAAGTTCTGTCTGATGCCACATTTTAGTATAGAAGTTCATTTATTCTTTATTTTTTATAGTATGCTGTCCACCACAGTGACGTTTTGAAGCAGCTGGTCCGTTCTTATTATTGTGACTACTGCAGCCAGTTGCAGATGTCAGTCAGTATCATAGCAGAGCTCCCTGAGTTCATCTGCACTGCTTTATGTTGTCCAGCAGCCAAATCCTTTCAGGCCATTTTAGGCCTGATTGGTTAATTCTGGAGTGAAAGAATAACAGCTGGTCAGGGCATATGTTCTAACGTTCTCTACAGTTTTATGCCTAGCTCTAAAATTTACACATTGACTCGTTAACAATAACATTTTACTATTTTGTATTTTTGCCACACCTTAGAAATTTTTATAGGCTTTTGTGGTCTTTTAAGAAGGGTCTGGCTGCGGCCGCTGTGGAGCTCCACAGTAACCGGATACACGTGACCTCCACACTAACCGGAAACCCTAACCTCCACAGTAGCCAGAAGAGAGGCGAATATCCTTTTTCTAGATTGGCTGTGGGGATTTCAAGCAAGGTCAACAACCCTCCCCCTAACCTAACCCTAACCAATTCCGGTACGGTTAGTGTGGAGGTCACGTGTTTCCGGTTAGTGTGGAGGTCACGTGTTTCCGGTTAGTGTGGAGGTCACGTGTTTCCGGTTAGTGTGGAGGTCACGTGTTTCCGGTTAGTGTGGAGGTCACGTGTTTCCGGTTAGTGTGGAGGTCACGTGTTTCCGGTTAGTGTGGAGGTCACGTGTTTCCGGGTAGTGTGGAGCACCACAGCGGCCGCAGCCAGATACTATTGGGTGTTTTTAGTGTTTGCTGTATGTATATATTGTTGTGCTTTGGTTGTGAGTTTTATACCATTTTGCTTTAATTTTGACACTAGGGATGCACCGATACAAGATTATTTCAAACTGATTAAAAGTACATACATTTGAGTACTAATACTACTACTAATAAATGCCATTGATCTAAATCATGCTTTGGTACACAAACAAATTAGTGTTTTACCAAACCAAACGTTGGTACTATGAGGATTTGGACAGCGTATACTACTGCCACATACTGGTAACAACAACAAGTACTACTAGTACCACTAGTACTACTACAACTATGTACATTAGCAAGTTGACTCCCATCTCCTCCAGTTAGCTCCAGGTAGCTGAGGTTAGCTCTGGTTAGCTGTTGGTGTTGCTGCTCAACTGAGAGCCGAGCATCATGCTACGTTATCGGTATGCTTACGTATCAGCGTACTTTTATGAGTATGAGTTCAAGTTAGTATATTGATATCGATACGGGTATCAGCATCTGTGCATCCCTATCAGACACAGTAGATTGATATCAATTTGTCTGAGCTTAGACTATTTTATTTGAGCCAATTTGAGATAATTTTGTTAGCTTATGTTGATTTACCTTGGTTAAAGCGGCTCTCTGGATTATTTTTCTCTGTATCAAAGTTTTCTAAATGTTTTAAATGATATTTCAGGTCTAAACTATGATCTATGGGTTGAGTTCCACAACATCTGTCATTCTGATGAAGACCCTCCTTCCTCCTAGAGACCCCTTTGCATTATTTCTTGCCGCCGACATTTTTCAGCCAATGAAATTCAAATGTCTGCATTCTCTCAACATGCACGTGCATCGACCAAACCTGTACCAGTAGGGGGCGCTGTCGTACAGGACTCTCCGTGTGTTTCTTTGTTTACCGTCTCGTTCACTGAGGACTCACAGCTCATTTCTACTAAAAACCTACCCATTCCCCAGATAAAGATGGATTTATTTTTATTTTTAAACCTTTCACCTCACAGAATGGCAAGGCTTGACAGGATTACGCGTTTATTTTGGTCAGAAAGTTCATCCAGGGCCGAGTCAAGTTCAGCTTCAGAGTCCAGCAGCAGCTCTCTGCTAACAGAGCTAATATCAGAAGCAGCAGGGACAGAGAGGGCTCTTCAGACCCTCGTAGTGTTGTTGGAATAAGATTGTGAACTGTGAGTGATTAAACCCTACACATTGAGCTGTACAGTTTATGCCCGAAGTATATGCGCCGCGTGCACGCGCGCACACGTGACTGGACACGCGTGTCGAGATGTTTTGAGGAGGAGCCTTTGGACGCTAGATTCAAAAACTGCTCTCTTGATGAAATCCTCCAGAGTGCGGCTTTAATTTCCCCATATTTTCATGTGTTTAATTTTATCTTAACTTGTTTTTGCTTACCCTAGTTTATTTTATTGTAGTTTATCTTAATGTGGCTATGTTTCCTTTATTTTATTGTGTTTATCTTCACTTAAAGCAGCTGTAGTTAATCTTCAAACAATCTAGGTAAAGCTATTTTACACAAACTTCTCCCGTTGGGTATGATTCTTATGCCACCCTCTCTCAGATTCTGTCCCAAAAACCACTGAGTAAATTAAATAATTATGTATTAAATGTATTTAATGAAATCAGTCTGATAGTAACAATTTAACAGATTAATCACAAAAATCTGGACAAAATACGTAAAATGTCTACAGTTCAGTTGCACTTCAAGTTTTTAAATGAATTTTTTCATATTTCTGATGCTGAGAATCATGTGAGAAGAGTTTTAGTTAAAACTGTTAACTAAAACAGGACCTGATCCAGAGTTATCTGACTCGTCTGATTCTGCTGACTCATATGGAGAGGTGTTAGTGAACCAATGCATTTGAGATTAGATTTTCAATGTCCTGGGTCAGTTAGCCACTCTGAAATAGCTGCATCATATAAAATGTTCAAAACTAATGCTCTGAATCAAATTCAAGGAGATTACCTGAGATGGACAGAATGAAAGGTGAGAATGATCTGAAAGTGACGTGTGGAGACAATGTGACATCAGGAAAAATGCAGGCGTGAAATCAATTTCATGTCTGCGTTTCACTTCCAGGGTCCTGTCTCTGTACCTGCTGGCTTATTGTCACACAGTCATGGCTCAGCGTTACTTAAGCAGTTACTGAAAATAACTTCCTCTCATCTTCTTTTTAGCCGTCTCTTCTGAGCTCAGAGCCGCTTCTCCCTCCTCACAACTTCCACTCTCACAGCCTGAGGAGACTGCCCCTCTACCAGCCCCTGCACATCAGCCATCCCATGCCCGTGTCGCTGAGCGTGGGGCAGCCCACCCTGCCTCCTCTGCCGGCCGATCACAGACTGCTTCCCACCCATACGTCATTCTCACCACCTCCAGTGCCACCGTTCCTCAGCCTGCCACGCAAGCAGTCGTCCTACCGAGTGGAACAGGTTTGTTTAAAAAAAAGGATTAATGCTAAATAATTTCTGCATGATGCAGGAACATTTTGATTGTTTTCCTGAATTACTTTTTTGTTTTTTAAATTGCACAGAAGTATTATCTAAAAGAAAAATATATGTTTAATTACTCAATAAACGCAGGTAAAGCTAAAAAATCATCCTTGAGATCTGAAGCTTTTATTATTCTGAGACTTTTACTGAAATGAACAAAAACCAAAGGACTGGAACCTGTGAATCTTTCTAAATAGTTGGAAGTAACATAAAATATATTCAAATCACAATTAATGGCCTAAAACCTGCCGTCAGTGCAGTCGTCTTTAAAGCCATAGCAGAGTGTTGGCTTGCAAAGCCCGCTATAGTTGGTTTGCTTGCCCACATATCGACAGCAAAATTCAATTTGTCTCCCTCTCTGTGACCCAACTCCTGAGTAAGGTGCTGCTTTCTGCTGATCCAGTGAGATCTGAACGGTAAAGATAGGAAATCCATCTGTCTGCTCAGGTGCTCTATCCAAATGTTGACCCGGTCCTGGACCAGCACAGCAAGGAGCGCTGTGCTGGATGCCGGCACTTTGTGAGCCGCTGCAGGGTGCACAGGAAAGCTGCCATAAAAAATATAAAGGAAGACATAAACCTTGTGACATGACACTATTTCTCTGTTGGGAAAGGAAAAAGACACATGATGTGAGTGCAGGAGATGGAAGACCGGGCCAGAACATATAGTGTGGTCTTTTATGTTGAGTTCATTCATTCATTGATAATCCACTAAATGTGCAGGTTTGTTTGGTTTTATAACCTCAATTTAAAAAATAACAAAAAAACTGGAATTTGTAGAAAATTATAAAAGTGATTAGTTTCAGTTTACTTAAGTTAAAATATTTCCAAAACAAGATTAGCTGCTTTTTTGTGTATTATAGCAACATGCAAAGCTAAATGGGTCAGGGCATGTTTTCTACCAGGTTGCATCACTGCCTTTATAAGCATTTGGGACCTGAGTAAACCAGCTGCTGTAGTTTTGTAAGTGAAATAAAGTTTCGTTCATTTTCTAATGGACCAATATTCTTCAAAAAAGGAAGGCTCTGGACTGCAAGCAGGAAAAGTTTAGTGAAAATTCTTAAACCGTGGAAACAATTCTGTTTGGCAGTCTTGCTGAAATAAGCATAATGTTATTTTAGGACTGCCTCCAACTTCCTGGAAAATACATTTGTCTAAGTTCTTTAAAATGTTAAGTTTAGAATAAACTCTGTCAGAAATAAAATCATTAATGTTTTTGACTTGTATGAATCTGAACCCTAATCCTTTTATGATCATGATGTTGTTTTTTTGTATCTTTGTAAGAGCTACATCAAGTCTATTCAGGTTTATGTTTTGATTCACCTGAAGAGAACTGTCTGAAATGAGTCTAAAACCACAATATCCTAATGTTAAATTAAACATATTATTTCATAATTAGTTTTAGTTTAGAAATACATTTTATAGAATTAAGCTAAAAGAAGGATTTAATAACACTGCATTGGAATTTAATACCTGGATACTAATTATTCAATTAATTTAAATTTTTTATCTTAAGATGTATAGTTTTTTTATTATTAATCTAAATACCTGCCTTTTTTGCTGAAACCAGACAGACTGGGCCAGCAGAAACAGCTCATGTAGGTCAAAGAGACCAGAGGGGATTCTGCTGGTATTTAACAGCAGGTCAGCAAGGACGTAAAGGACATCCGTCCTTTAGGACAGTATTACAAGCTTATTGTTATACTTGCCACAAGCACCCCCTGCTGTCTGAGCCAAAATGTCTTATTTTAAATGTCTTCGAACTGACTGCACCCCATTGATTTCAGGGCGTTTCCAGGGGAACAAGGTCTTTCTTACAGTGGGGGAAAAAAGGCTGGAAGGGAGCGGAGCGGAGCATTTTCAAAAGATCTTTTTTTTTTTTGTTTTCTCATTTAACTGAAGAAAAATAACGTTTCAGATGCTTGTAAAAATTCAGGTGAATAGAAGAAGGGTGGACCAATAGTGAAACGTTTGTTTTTATAAAATGATGCTATTACCATTACTACTATTATTATTATGTTATAAATAACAGAATGATTGTAAGCCAGAGGACAATGCACTACCTTATTTTGAATTAAAATATTTTAATTCCATCTGGACTTTTCTTATAGTCTGATGTTTTCTACCAAGACTGGTGTTAGAATTTAAAACTAAGCAGGTTCATCAGCATGTTTTCTCCCTGAACCTGTGGACTTTTTGAGAAGTAGCCAAAGATCAGGTTGGATGGGACGCTGTGTGGACAACTGTTTGCTGTAGTTAATATTCACACAGATTTCTAACACCGGATCACAAGAATGCCCGACTGTTTACCTTTTGTTCCCCCCACACACTCTTCCTCTGTAATGTAGATTTAGAGGGAAAACAAACCTCCTGCATCACTAATGGAGCTCAGACTGATTAAAAATTCACAAGTTTGGAAGCGTCTTCTCCTTGTAACTGATTGGGAAACGCTTTTATCTGTTATCTGGAAAAAGTAGCCCATTTTCAGTTTATAGAACGTATTTTTCTCACTTATGTGGTTTCAATGCTCTTCCTTGCAATAAAATGTTTCTTTTGCTGTTATTTATTAAATCAAACAGAATGCAATAAAATTCTTATTGTAGTGATGAAAATGCTGCTAGGATCAATTAATAAAGAAATTAATTGCTCGGTAATGAAAAAAGTAATTAGCTGATTTTCTTTGTTTTTAACCTGCAAAAACACATTAGCTTCCTGTGTGTGTCCGAAGTGTGGGGGAGCAAAAGCCTCCCGCCTGCAGGGATCTCCACCCACTCCGTCACCAGTGCCCTCCGATAAGGTCTGACTCACAGTCAGTCTGTGGGTGGGTGGGGTTAAAGTGGAGGCCCATGCAGACGAGTTGGGCTTTCTCACACAAAACTGCACATTAATGCCCTCATGTAAAGCATTTAGAGGCATTTTTATTTATTGGAAGTTAGTAAAACAGTTCTGACTGCATTTGTGTCACATGTCAACATAAAAGGCAGCTTTAAGGATATTTCTGGAGCTTCCATAAATGGAATGAAATGGATAAAATGTGAGTGAGATTTAAAAAATAATAATAAATCAGAGGTTGTTGTAGGAATAAAAACACCTTTTATGTAAAGTTCTGCTGACATAAAACATGGCTGCTTTTGGACCTCTCACAAGTTTCCAACTAAGCAGACAAAGCTGTCATGTTTTTGCTTTGTTCATGTTTGAAACCTTTCAGATATATTTTTTGTCTCCATCTCCTTCATCTGTGTGTTTTCAGTCTATGCTGTGTGTGTGTGTGGGAGCTGGGGAGCGTGTAGCACATGTTTATCACCTTCCCGCCTCCTTCGTAACACAGGATGGCACCTCATCCAGATAGCCTACACTCACACCGCGCTGCCACGGAGGTGATGGAGAAAAGGAGGTGGAGGTTTAGGGCTTATCTCATGTTTGCTGTGGGTATTCAGAAAAAAAAGTTAAAAAAAAACACTGATAACACACTGCCCTCTAGTGAAATAGTTTTTTTTTGGTCCAGATAGCTGCAGCACAACTAAAATGACAAAAAGGACATTTGGTGTTACCCAGGTCACTAAACCGTTCTCGTGATAAGATGTTTTTTTTTTATCTTAACAAATATTTTGAAATTTTCCTTTTTTCTCCTCAGGATTTTGAGAAACCCAGTCCACCACAGAAACCACTACCTGCGGATCCATTAGGAAGGAGTTCTCGGCTGGGTCATGGTGCCACAGCAGCAGGGGTCCACATCTCTGGGACCACAGCCCTCCCAGTACCCATTCCCAAAGTGCCCAGGCCTCCACCCAGCATCCCTTTACCTAGCAGGTCTGTGCATTTTAGGCCGTATGTTAGAATAAATTCTGAAAATTAAAAAACAACTTTTTAATGAACGTGGATTAGTTGGAAAAATCATTTAATTTAAGCATTTTTGTAATGTTTTTCCACACTTGACATGCTGGAGTTCCTGCATGTCTGACATAAAAAAAAACCTGCCAACATGACATCTTCTTATGTGACTGACATATTAAACTTTCATCAGATTACATAAATGGTGTGCATGTCTGAAAGGCAAATTTTAGTTTTATGTTTCTAGTCCTATTTTTGTATCTGATCCCAGAAGCTTTAGTTTTTTAAAGGCACACTATGTAACTTTTTAAACCTTTTAAAAATTATTTTCTTGACCCAGTCTGTGCTAATATGACCCTTTACAGGGTTAATGAAAAATCACTCAGCCCCATCTGCTGCTTGGATCCAGAATACCACGTTTGAAACTTCTGAGTCTCCGGTCCGGTGCCCTGAAGTCTCACAAAGTCACGTATCTCATGAGGGTTAGGCTAACCCAATGTGGCTAGCTGATATGCTAGCTCCGGAGTGTTTTTAGCTCATGATTCCTGATTTTTTCCCATCTCTCCCTGCTTGAACACAGCTGATTTCTTTGAATGAGTGATGAACCGCTTCAGTAGAAAGCAGCGAAGGCTGAGGAGACATTTCAACAGTTAGATTTAGAGCAAAGACAATGCTAACGTTTTATGACAGTGATTTAAAATGCACACTAAGGTGTACTAAAAACAAGCCAAAACTGCATAGTATGCCTTTAAGTTGACATCAGTTTCATATTTAGTTAGATTTGTTGTCAGCAGAGTGTGGCTTTCAAAATAAAAGATATAACATGTACATATTTGTATTTTTACGGCAACATATTTATTGTAAAGACTTTCAGCCACTTAACATTTGACAGCATAACAAAAATTTCTTAATTAAACTAAATAATTGTAACACATTACCGATAGAAAAGAGAAACCCACTGTTTCCCCGTCTTTGTGTTTGTTTCAGACCAGTACCAGTGTTGCCCTACAGACCACCAAAGACTCTAAAGGACTGCTGAGTTCTCGACTTCATGAACCGACCAGGATGATTTCAACGAAACAAACAAATGACAAACTAAAACTTTCTCGTTTTGCACTAAGTCCTGAGACTCTGTCAGGATTGTCGGACAGCAGGAAGAGTCGCAGTGAAAAGGGGACGAACATCACACCATGGTGCTACGCCTCCTAAAGGCGCTTTGTTGTCCTCGCTCAGGTACCTATGAACTATTTATCTATTAAATTATTTAACTTTGCCGGTTTGTGCAGAGGGCGCTCTTCTGAGGAAGGATTTGATGCATGAACATTTTTTAAACCAAGTAAAACAAAATGTCATTTTCAGCATTCTTTTACATTTCTTTTGTGATTTTTGTACTTTTTTTCTCAAATGAAATGCTGAAATCTAGGATTTTTTAAATAACAACTGATGTTGCTTGAGTACCGGCAGTGCAAAAAAAAAAAAAACAACTGTTGGACTTGAATGAAAATAAAGGGAAATGGAGCACAAGTCTGGGTGTAACTTGTAGCTCATTTTATTTATTTAGTTAATATGATTTTATATAAAAAGCCACATCTTTTTCTCTTTTTTGTGGGATTTCTTGGATTGGCTCCTTTTCCACTCTGACAGTGAGCCTCCTTGATTCCTTATAAGTTCACTTTCTCACGCGTCAGACTGGCGCTGACGTACCGTTCGGACCATGTGCTCAACACGTTCCCTCCTGATGCTGGCCAAACTGCAGAGTGTCAACAGATCTGACAGACTGATTGTGTTCCAGAGAATTCCACAGACGCCAAATTATTCAATATTAACTCTGGTGTTTGTATGTTTAACATCCACGCTCGCTTCGTCCTTGACTGTGAGAGCCAAGCCAGATGACTTCAGCTCCATCGGTTCTCCAACTAAATGTTTTACTGTTTCTGTGTTGTCCTTTTTTCACCTCTCACAACATTCCTGTTAGGTTGCTTGGCTGTTTATTTATCCACCCATTCACAGCGTTCAGAGCTTTGCGTTTTATTTTGGAGCATTTCCTTTTAATGCTACTCTGTATCCAACAGTCTACGGCTGAACGACTGAAGTCTGTAACACCTACATTGTGTTTGTGTACAAAAAGTGATGCTTTTCTGAAAAAGAAAGTGTTCCGATGTGTCCGACTAATGGCTGTCCTTTGTTAAAGCTGTGTGGATTATCTGTTAAATGTCTGTCAGTTGTGAATCCTCTACAATGACATTGTATTATTCGTAGAACATGTTTTACGTGTAAATATCGTTTCTTTTTTGTTGTTGATTTTTTTTAAAGCACAGAAATGTAAGAACTGCTTTGAGGCTGTGTCCTGTTTATGCTGGGCAGTGAGGACGTGATTTTATTACGTCCAAACCCAGATTAAACATCTAAGCCAGACTTGAATTCAGAGCCAAATAAAAGTTCCTTTATGATGGCTTAAAAGAAATGATTTTTTGTTTAATCTCATGGATCTTACTGGTTTTTAAAAATTCATCAAATGTGCACCAGCATGAGAATGAAAAACAGGCAGGAAAATTGACCTGTTTTCACCAGCATCTGATGAAGCTTATCCAACACTGCCACCTGTTGGACAACAAGAGTCAGTAGAATTTGCCCAAATCATAAAATTTAAAAACCCTATTTGGTGCTGATTAATCCTCCTAATATTATGTTAGATTATTATTAATAATGTTCTTTTTTTAATAATAATGTGTTTGTGTCAAATAATGAATTCTTTCAAAAAATTCTTTATCATTGATGACAAGCAACTAAATAGCTGAGCACACATCAACATAGTAAATAATGGTGACGTATAAGAAAGGTTTTACTGGCACAGACTAATAGCTTTAAACTTTTTAAAGTAAATTTAACCTGTTAGAGCAAACATGATAGTTTGTATAAACAAATGTAGACATTTTGGGAATATGCATTTTCACATTCTTACATAAAAATGTATTAAATCACAGTTTTATTCTCATGTTTTCATTTTATTCACATGTTTGTTGCTACTTTCTGCCACAGACAGTCCAAATATTTAATGAACTTTATTTGAATTTTTTTTATTAAAATAGATTTTTCTGTCTTAGCTATTAGTTTAATAATACAAATTACTGTGAATATTGATAGGTGGTGATGATACGTGTTTTATTGTCTGTATGGTTCTGGTGGTTGTTGTCATCTAGTGTTCAGTGTAAACACTGGGGGAGTCTGTGCAGATCCACTTTGGCTCACACCAGTGTGTGTGTGTGTGTGTGTGTGTGTGTGTGTGTGTGTGTGTGTGTGTGTGTGTGTGTGTGTGTGTGTGTGTGTGTGTGTGTGTGTGTGTGTGTGTGTGTGTGTGTGTGTGTGTGTGTGTGTGTGTGTGTGTGTGTGTGAGTGGGATCTGCTGATGACTTCACTGTGGGATTAGTGGCCACATGACAACACTGGGCAGGGCTCCCAGAGAGCCTTTCACTTGCAGAGGCGTCTCAGTGCTACATGGCTGTGCACTGAGTGCTGGAGATCTCCAAACTTTAACTTTGTCTGGATTTGTAAATGAAGTGGAGAGCAGAATAAGTGGCAGCTGCTTTGTGATGGCGCAGGACGTTACGAGTTTAACTGGAGAGGACTGTTTTGAAGGGAAATCACCCTGTTGTTCGGACTCTGAGGCTCTGAGTCAGGGCGACAAAGATTATGATGACATCCTGGAGCTCAATCAGTTTGATGGACTTCCCTACTCCTCTAGGTTTTACAAACTGCTGAAAGAGAGGAAAGAACTGCCAGTGTGGAGAGCAAAGTGTGAATTTATGGACACTCTGGCCAAAGGACAGTTTGTGGTTGTCAGTGGTTTTGCCAAAACTGGAAGGAGTTCTCAAGTAAGTACTTTGGGATATAGTCAGGGCTTTAGATGATACCTCCATGAACATTTATCAGGATTTTACTAATGCAAAAACAGATTTTTTTTATTTATTTCCCACCCAATAAACTAAACATTTATTTTGAAACAGATTCCTCAGTGGTGTGCTGAATTCTGCCTGTCAGTGCAGTTCCAACATGGCATGGTGGTTTGTACTCAGATTCATTCCCAGCAGGCGGTAGATCTGGCACTGAGAGTGGCTGATGAGATGGACGTCAACATCGGCCATGAGGTCGGGTACACCATCCCTCTGGAAACCTCCTGCACCCATGAGACGGTCCTCAGGTGGTAAAACTTAGCCTTCTACTTTCAGAAACAGATAGTTGAGCGTTTCTCTGACTCTCTTTCACCTCTTGCAACAATGCATGATGGGCTAAATCACCCCCGCCTTTTTATAATTCCCAAAAGAGCGGGGAACAAAAGGCCAGAGGGGCTCTTTTCAGAGGCTCCATCACAGCTGCCCAGCTCCTGTTGATCCATATGTCACACTCGCCATGTGGGTCCCTTATAAGTTAGCTGGGGAACAAAGAGGCTCAGAACATTGAGGGGAGGGAGATGAGTAGAGCAAGGAGCCATAAAGTAGAAAATGTTGCTGTAAAATCAAATGAAATCCCATAAATAAAGCTCAGAAGTTGATGATGCCATTCTAAAGGATGCAGACATTTTCAGTGCACAAGCTCCAAACAAAACCTGAAGATTGTTTTCAGACTAACACTAAGTAACATTTGATCAACTCCAGGTACTGCACTGATGACATGCTGCTGAGGGAGATGATGTCAGACCCTTTGCTTGAGCGCTACGGTGCAGTGGTTGTAGACCAGGCCCACCAGAGGACTGTAGCCACTGATGTCCTCCTGGGCCTGCTAAAGGACATCGCCCTGCAGAGGCCAGAGCTCCGTGTGGTCCTTCTATCAGCTGTTACACCAGGCCCCAAGCAGCTGGCCCTCCTCACTGGGTCAGCGCTGCCAGTGATCCACCTGGAAATGCCAGGTGTCAGGGAGGTGGTGTACAGCAGCACAGGGGACAACTACTTCTGCTCTGCTCTCCGTCTTGTGCTGGAGATCCACAAATCTGAGGAGCAGGGGGACATGGTTGTGTTTTTGGTGACCACGCAGGTAAAAAGCAGCTCTAAAAGAAGTCTGAAAAAATGTAATTCCTGTGCCTGACTTCTCTTTGTTTAACTCCTACCAGGAAATAGATCTAGCCCATGACATCCTGTGTCATGAGGGCCACAGCTCACCCTCTGATTGGGGTGAGCTGCTCCCGATCGCTGTGCATCCAGGCCAGATGGGGAATCTGCCAATCCAGGGAGAGGAAGAGACAATCCGGACACGAAGAGTGTTCCTGACATGCAGCCCGAACGAGGACTTCTTCTGGGCTGTTGCCTCAATCAACTTTGTTATAGATGCTGGGCTTGAGAAAAGATATGTAAGTGTGACCTTTGCTCCTAATGCAGTGAATGAAATTGACTAAAAAGTGGTTCCAAAACAGGAAAAGATTTTAAAATTCAAATACAACTGACTTTATTTGTGCTGTGGTAACACACAAATTTCCCCACTGTGGGATCAATAAAGTCTTATCTTATTTTGATTATTTATTATAATTTAATGTTCTGAATGTTAAATCTTCATCTAAGTGGCACGAGCAGAATATTAGAATGTATATTT
Source organism: Callopanchax toddi (assembly GCA_006937965.1). NCBI lineage: Eukaryota > Metazoa > Chordata > Actinopteri > Cyprinodontiformes > Nothobranchiidae > Callopanchax > Callopanchax toddi. The sequence goes on along the minus strand of SSNR01000096.1, from coordinate 1,578,047 downwards.
AATGAAATTCAAACATAATCTGCTTCATTTTAATACCTTTGTATTTACTGAAAGTGAATTCATTGCAAATCTGTTACAGGTTTACAACCCCAGAATTAGAACAAACTCAGTAATCGTTCAGCCAATCAGCACGGGTCAAAGTGAGTGTCGCAAACATCTGGCAGGGCCAACAGGTGAAGAACTTTAAACTGTTACCAAGAACTTCTGATTTAAATCTGTAGCTGCCACTTTTAGGCTGCTGTCCTGCTTAAAAAATGATTTTTCTGTCCTGTAGGCAAGTGTTTTTGTCTGTATCCCAAAGAGAGACAGCTTCCTGCAGAGATCCGTCCTCGTATTGTGGAATCTGACATCACCTCTACTGTCCTCTTCCTTAAGAGGATGGAGATCGCTGGACTGGGCCACTGTGACTTCATCGACAGGCCAGGTGAGATTTCGTGGGTTCTGCAGCATGAAAGCTGGGATGACTTGGATTTCAGGTTCAGTCAGTTTGCTCCCTTTTGGTCCAGCAGACAGGAACGTTATTCTGTTGTTGTTGTTGGAAGGCAGTGAACCATACTTCAGCGGAACCGACAGCTCCTGTTTGGCGAGCAACTTTTCAGAGCTGACCTCCTTCCATGTGCTTTTGTTCCTGCGGATTTATGCATCCCCTTTAACACACACACTCTCTCTCACACACACACTGAGATTCCCATTAGCTGATTGGAGCCTAGACCTGGTCGTTTCTGCAAGGGTGAGCAGATAATAACAGGCAGCATGTTTTTCCTCCCCTCATATCTGTGTCTGTAGCAGAAACACCTCATGTGAAGTTTGTTTGTTACAAGAAAACAGAGGAGAAAAATCTAACATGTACCATGAAAGAGTTTTCATTTTAGTGGTATTAGGCAGATGTTGGTGAGGATTACAAATTCCTAATCTGCTGCTGTCATCCACCAGGTCGCCAGGATGTGAAGGGGGATTGTAACAGTTACTTTAGTGTGTATTTGTGTAGAATGAATAATCTCCCAGATTAAATGTCATTGAACACTTTTATAAAAATTAGTTTTGATTTTAAAATCCCCCCAAAAAACCTCTCTTCCCCAGATCCTGGAGGCCTGATGCAGGCTTTGGAGGAGCTGGACTACCTGGCAGCTCTGGATAATGATGGCAACCTGTCTGAGATGGGCATCATTATGTCTGAGTTCCCCTTAGAGCCACAAATGGCCAAGACTGTGCTGGCCTCCTGTGAGTTTGACTGCGTCAGCGAGGTGCTCATCATTGCTGCGATGCTTACAGGTAACATGTCAGAGAAATCTGCAAAATGTGACTTACTGTATGTACCAGCAAAGGAGCAGATTCTAAGCATAAAGTATATTTTGTGGATTTTTTTAGCACCATCTTGCTTCGCTGTCCCCCCTGTGGAGCTGAAGCCAGAGGCGACCCAGTGCTACATGAAGTTCCAGCATCCAGAGGGAGACCATTTCACCCTCATAAATATCTACAAGGCCTTCAAACAGTGCCAGCAGGACCCATGTGAGTGTAGAAAGTACTTACAGTGATGTCAAATGTGCAGCAACCATCAAATAGCAGCAAGTGATGGTAAAAATCCTGGTTTATCACAATTTATGATACATTTTTAATTATGACGATTACATATATAAAAGTCATGTTAACAGATTAGCTTTACTTTATTATATGAATGCATCATCAGGCAGGAAGCTCAATAATGTTCTAATATCATCATATTGTCCATCAAATGCTAATATATGTTTCACATTTCTTAGACTAAAACAACGTCAGTTACTGATGTATATTATCACAACATTCTGTGTTCACCATGATTCTGGATCTACCCTCTGCATCTGTCCTCCTGTCAGACTGTAATGAGGAGAAGTGGTGTCAGGATTTCTTCCTGAGCCACGCCGCTCTGCTGATGGCTGACGCTTTTCGTACTGAGCTCACAGACACTCTGAAGAGAATCGAGCTGCCTATTTCAGCGCCAGCCTTCGGCTCCCGAACCAACACCGTGAACATCAAGAGAGCTCTCCTCGCAGGTTTCTTCATGCAGGTTAGAAGCTTTCTTTAGTGGAAGGCTTCCTGTCCAGAAGGGACGAGCTTTATTTGTGTGAAATCATATTTCAGCAACTGATGATTACAGAATATGAGTGTATTAAAATATGGATGGATTTGAGAGTCCTTTAGCTGGGGTTTTGTTCATATACCAACAGTGCTGCATTTTTAAACTGACTGGACAACTTTAAAATATCTTCAAGGGACAATTAAGTATTTTTACTGCTTGCAGCCCCACACAATGTAACCACTTTAACTTGTTCCTGCTCTAAATTCTCAGCTGTCCTCCAGACTTTGCAGTTTCTATATTACATGCTCATATATAGCTATTATATATTTTTAGGTTTGCAACTTCATCCTACATATAGATTCACCTTTATCATTTTTATTTTAAGAGGACTGTTCTCCTGTTGGTTAAAGTTTGACCCCAATGTTTGATCCCTTATTTGTTGCAGTTTTTATTGAATAACGGTCTTTTTGATCTCGTCTCTTCAGGTGGCGCGAGACGTGGACGGATCAGGAAACTACTTCATTCTGACCCATAAGCATGTAGCTCAGATCCGTCCTCTCTCTGGATACGGAGCCAAGAGCCCCAAACTGGGCCTGCCTGAGTGGGTTCTGTTCCATCAGCACACATTCTCAGAAGACAACTGCCTCCACACACTAACCCACATTACACCAGAGGAGTAAGCCTTTCATTTTTTCTGTCTATGTAGCAAAAAGATAATAATAAATACAGGCTGCAGAAAACCCTTGTTTCTTAGAGGCTCAGACAGACACTCACCCTTTTGAACTGCATGCAAAACCCCAGCTCAGCAAAGGCTAGTTAGCCTGCTTGTAAAGGGAAGAATTACAATCCTGTTCTCTAGTATCTGCTAGTTGGAGAGGGGATTATGGATTACACAGATCAGCAGGAATGTGGAGCTCCAGTTTAATGCAGAAAGTAAAAACTCTACTGAGAAGAGCTGGTCCAAATTTATCAGGACTGAAAGCAAAATTTTCAAATGTAAATTAATTGTGTCAGTAAATATTAGACCTAATACTTCTGTTCTTTCTATTTGTAGGTTCATTCAAATGGCTCCTCAGTATTTTTTTTACAATTTACCATCCAGTGAAAGCAAAGACATCCTCCAGAACATTTTGAACCATGAAGCTTCTCGGTGCAAAGTGAGAAAATCACCAGAAGAACCTCAGGAGGACCAGACTTCTGATCGCTGTGTCATACAGTGACTGACAGACCTGCTGTTAAGGTCTTATTGCACAGCAGCACGCCATCTGCATAGCTAAATTATCACAAAATCCCAGATTTTTCTGGGATTTACTTCCCTCTGTCTGTGCCCTTTATCTCTCTGCTTTAATCAAATTCTTAAACAATGAGAGTGCACTAATATATGAAATAAAAACTAGTTCTGATGTAAACTTCAACTTCTGCTCCCTTATTTAATCTAAAAAAGTTTTGAATTTAGAGTCACAGGTTGTTTAATCTCTTCATTCTGTAATGCCAGGGTTGCAATGCCCAGTCAGTGTATCTGCAGTACAGTGGGTCAGGTTTGATTAATGAGGTGCAGAGATCGTTTGGACATGCCTGCAGCTCCATCTGCTGTGAATCCACTTCAGTGACAGAGGGGTCAGCTAGTTCAGCCACCACAGTGGAGACATTATGTCCTCTCTTCAGCGACACCTGCTGAGGAACAAGGACAGCTGCTGGAAATCAAGTCACAGCACCGCCTGTTTTAAATACATATTTATATTTGTTCAGTACGATGTTCATCACAAAAACGTTTACATTAAAACACTTCCTCTCCCTCTAATACTATTACTCCAGAGGAGTTGTAAAGTAAATTATGTCGTTGTATTCAAGTAAAACATCAGAATTTCATTGTAATAATTTTAAAATTATTTTATTTCTCAAAGCAAACCATGCAAAATATTTATTTCACATTTATACATACAGCATTATGAACCACCTGCAGCGTGAATTTGCATTGAATGTTGCTCAAATATTGCACAGTTTTCTTTAAAGCAAATACAGATGTCCTCATTTCCTACCACTCTTTGTATTGCTGATGAAAAACAACAGAACATTTAATGTGGGACTTTGTTAAATGCTTTCTATATTTAGAACCGATGTCATTTTACAAGTTTAGAGATGTTATTTTTATGTGAAAAATGAAGACGATCCCAGAGTTTGATGTTTGGTAAAATCAGAATTAAATTCTTAAAACACATCAGACCAAATCCTGTTCAAAGTAGAAGGAACATGAAATAAATTATTCTGAATCTACAACTTTACATTAGAATGTACATGTCAAAACAACTCAGATAAATGCTGCTCTTAGGAAAACAAAATAGTAGCGTCTCCTGAGTTTGTGCTTAAGAATATGTGATGTTAAAAAGCCGTTTCCTGACATGACATTTGTGGAGGTCAACTCTTAACAGAAGCATAGCTGGATTTTAAGCTTTGCTTGTTCCTGTGATGTCACTTTCTGTTTGTGGGGTCAACTGCTGCAGGAGGTCAGCGTAGAGCTCCACCCGGCTGAAAAGTGGTGCATTTTTTTCTGCACGCAGCAGCCTTGAGTACACATTCTTGTAGGTTTTTAGCATCTCATCATCCTTATTGCTGAGATAAACACAAACAAGCCGTTAGAAATGAAAACTCTAAATGAAAAGGAACAAAAAATAAAAGCTGCAGTTTCTCAGACTGTTACATACCTTGGTTTTCGTTTGATTGTCGTCATCAGCTTGATCGCTTGCAGCAGCAGGAAGGAGAAACTTGGCTCAAAAATGCCAATTAACTTCATCACTTCCTGGAGGTCCAGTCCAGATGTGGAGCCAGTGGACACATCAGGAGGGTCTGCTGATTCGGTGGCAGGTAATTCACACGACTACAGGTGTAAATAGAAGAAAATAAGAAGCACATTATGAAGGACACAAGTGAATATGGCGTTGCTGTTAACAGGAAGTGATTGTTGCCTGAAACTTACTTCTTCCTGCTCTTCTAGCAGCTCTTTATGGATCAGCTGAAAGGCATGACGAGTCTCTGTCATGATCTCTATCGCTCCAATTAGACTCTTCAGTTTAGCTGCGCTGCTGCTCTGACCTTTAGAAACACACATAAATTACTGAAAATTGTTTCTGTTCTCCAGTTCAAAACTTCTATTAAAACCATTACCCCCAACGTCATATTACCTGTGATGAATTGCGACTCACCTGCCATAGTAAACTCTGCAAAAGCCACCCTCTCCAGCAATGTGCGAAGCAGCTCACAGGGAGCATCTTTAAGGCTGAGAAATAAAGAGACAGCTTTGCTGTAGTGAAGCTCTGCCAGGCTGCGATGTTGTTTCCTCAAGTGCTCATCCCCCACCTGTCACACAATTACAGCCACAAACTCAGACAGCTATCAGCCAAGAGCTACAGCTGTGAGTATAAAATACAGACATCCTATTTTATTCTTTAATCCAAAGGGAGGTCCTTCACTGATGGCAAATACAAAACAGCAAAAGCACTGATCTGATGAGTTATTAGAGCATGAAGCTATTAAGCTGGAAGGTATTTTTAAACGAGTGAATAAATATCTCACCTGATTACGAAAGCAGCTGTGGTACATAGAGGCCAAGCGGTGATGGATGGTAGCTGCTCTGTACTGGTAGAGCGGCTGACGAGGAGACTCTGTCTGCAGGTCGCAGTATTTAAGAGACTTCATCATCGCCTCCGTCACCTCCTGCTCAATCTGCAGACACACAAACAGAAACTTTATTTGCAGCTCTAAATATTAAAATATACATAATTCTTGAAAAGTCAGAAGTAAATTGCAGGATATTGTAAATGTTTTTAGTCTCACCTGCTCCTGAGCCTTCCTGGATAGAGGGGCGTAGTCCTGCAAAAGTGTAGCCAGAGTGAAATAAGTTGTGGACAACTCCCAGTTTACACTGTCCCACACTGCTGGGTGACTCTCTCTGGTAGACAGAGACTTCATAGCTCGCAAGTAATAGTCTATGGCCTGGGGTTAAAAAAATAAAACGCACAATTAGAAACAGATAACAGAAATCAGCAGGACTGCAGAAACAAAGTATTAATCCTCAAAGCAGAGAGTTCCTGAACCTTATTGTAGTAAAGAGCCTCTTCAGGTGAGAACTCCCCTCTGTTCTCATCAGTGGAGGCAGCGCAGTGGGCCTGAGCACAGATTCTCATCAGCCTGCCCGTGTTACACAACAGTAAGGACGTGTTGGTGCTGTCCCCAATGACTTCAAAGTCCTTCATTCCTTTCTCAAAGAAGCTAAAACTCTTCTTCCACAGCTCTTGCTCTGCTGCAGACACCGACTTTCTCACTAGAAGTGGAGCAAAGAGAGAAAACTAGTAACATTTATATGAATAGTTTTCACTTAGTTTTGCTGAATAAAAATTTTTTTTTGCAATCTCCTTTTGAGAAAAGATCCAAAAGGTCAGAGAACATACCATCTTTCTCTGTCTGCATGGCTGCAGCCTGGTTCATATAATAAACTCCCATCTCATTGCGGATGTTTCCTAGTCTTTTGAGGACCTGAGAGAGCTGATCCGAGGTCTGATCTTTTAAGGCATCAGAGATGAGAAGTTCATGTGCTGCCTCGTAGCATTTACAGCTAACAAACAGCTGGTACTCAGGATCCATGGCCAGGTCTGTTGCCATATTGAAAGCTAATGAGTAGAAACATTTGACATATGAAATAATAAGTAATTGGACACAAGTTAATGCTTTTCAAATCATTGTGGAAAATGTTGCAACTGATCTGGACAGAATACCACATGTAGGTGAGGAATAATCATGACTGACCCTGGCAGCTGCTCTCTCTGTGCAGGCTGTGCAGGATCTCCTGGTCCTCTTTGGTCTGATAGCTGTACTCCTCCAGATAAGCTGCTCTGTTGCTGACATTCTGAGCCAGCATCAGCTGGATGTCTCCACACAGCGACAGGCACTGGCTGTGAAACTGCAGCACTTGTGAGTGCAGTGTTGCACTTATAGAACAATAAGCATCTGAGAGAAATAACCAAAGGGGACGTTTAAATATTAGATATTTAAATGAGGCTGGTAAGAAATTACAAGTAACATATTCACAAGATTGAAAATAAAATAAAACATGTGATAACATTGAAAATCAACTCACCGTAACACTGCAGAGAAAGCTTGATGTAGCGTAAGGCTCGTCCGTACTTCAGCAGGTTAGTGGCTGCATCAGACAGCACGTAGTACGCCTTGGAAGCTTTGAGGAAAAGCTGCAGCTTCATCCGGTGCTGCCAGGAGCCAGGAAGCATCCCTGAGCGTGTTGGGTGCTTTTGGTCCACATGGACATACCCAGCTGGTGGGAAACCCAGAAAAGATTCACCCTTTAACTGTGGTGTATTTTTATTTCATCATTTATTCTGCATTATTAGGTTGTTTTGTTTTAAATATTGATGAAATGTAGAAGGTAGACTTACCTCTTTCAAGCAGAAGAGAGATGCCTTTCTCAGCTGTTCCATTAGCACCTCCATCCTCATATTTGAGGGGAATGGGAGTGTTGGGGTCTGCAGCTGGAAGATCACTCTCCTTGATGCTACTATCCACTGCTTTCAATCCCTGTTCATTATAATAAAGAATTTTATTGAAATCCTCAGACTTGAAAGCTCAATGCAATAAAATCTAGATGCAATAATGTTTGATCTCTTGAACCTTGAGATTGAAAACCACTCATTACTGACAGGGAGAAACTTGCCTTTAAAGCGTAGCTCAGGACATGTCTGCATCGTTCCTCCTTGTCTTGAGAAACAGGAAAAGCACAACTTGGCTGCAGAAAAAAAGATTACTACTTTGAGTTTATGCAGAATCACCCAACTGTAATCTTCACTCTCCTTCCTTAAGTGTGTGGGGAGAAAAAAGCAGGAAGTAATGAGTTACTCACTCTGATCTGGTGAGTTGATTTGTATTTCTCTGGAACTGACAGCTCCCCTACAGAGCGAATCACTGCCACTGCTTTACTGTCATCCTGAGGCCTGGAGCAGTTACGGTAGGATCCATTCTCATCGCTGTCCTCTGTCAGATCATCCTCCTCCCCCTCTTCTTCCTCCCTGTCTTCGTCACTGTAGCTGTCTTCTAAACCACCAGCCCGCAGCGACTCTCCTTCATCTTCGTCAGGAGGCTCATCGAGCTGGAACAGCTCTGACAGCATGTAGTAGGCCGAGGCAATGATCTGGGCACAAAAAGGCCATCAGGAATAGAGTCAAGTTCATTCAAATCAATATAGTTTCACCTTTTGATCTCTACACTCTCCAAAAACTAACCTTGAATCCACACATACCTGAGGATGCTTCTCCTGATCAAGAAGTTTGATGCAGTTTAAGAGCAGAGTTCGAATTTTTCCATAGTGCTTTCTGTTTTGCCTCACCTTCAGCATCAAGCTGCTGGCCACTCTGCACCACAAATTACAAAAATAACAGAATCTTAGTTCAGCTTTAAACAAATAAAAAAACACTGAAAGCTTGTCAAACTAAACATTTAACGTATGATTTTAGGTTGATGTTTTCTACAAAAACACATTCAGATTTTCTTTGATTTCTAAACCAGTTTTCACAACCATAAAAATTCAACAGACATCACAAATACTCACTTGTATAACAACACAGCAACAGGAAGAGTGAAGGGATTCTGATGTTTCTCTTCTTCAGCCTCCTCACATAAAGTCGTAAGGTCATAAAGCTTCACAATGTCACTCCCACTAGCTGGAGATTCAACATGTGACAGTTTAAACTGTTAAATATAAAATAAGCACCGACTAGACGCTAAGGTTCGATTCCCCACCTTTGAAAAGCCAGTAGGTGTGGCCTTCTTTAGTGCAGTTCGACTTCAGAAAGGAGAGGATGTTCTGGGCGATGTCTTTCACTACTCTTGTAGAGAAAGTTGAGTTCTCCAAATGAGGGATGTCTTCCGTTTTTATCATTTCATATTTCTAAAAAGTATATATATATGAGAATATATACGAGAATTTGCCATTACATTATTACAGTTCTGTGAAAAAGCAAACAGTAGCGTACCTGAACAATCCCATTAACGTGAAAACACATGACAAGTTCTGGGACGTTACACATCAGATTATCGAGCCAGTAGTCGATGCCTGTCAAAACGTTGATCGGTTTATTGCTGTCCCTGGAAAACAGAGGGCCAGACTTGGATGAGGCCTCTGCAGTGTGATCATTCAATTATTACATTTATTATTAGACCCAGCAGGAATAATGTGTTGAAGGTTGAAGCTGCTCCATTTAAAAGTTTAGCTTTACTACTTAAACGCCGACTAAATTAAACAAAACTTTCACCATCCACAACCATCTTTACCTGCTATGATAATGATGGCTTTTCTGCAGACATAAGTATGTAACCTTTACTTTCTGCTCCTGCATGTGAGTGTTCTGAACATTATTCTGCAAACATTCAACAAAACGATCTTAGCAAAATACACTCCTTCCAAGATGGATACAGAAGTGTTTGAAATTAAAGAAATAAGTATGAACTAAGAGAGTTCAAAAATCTCAAATAATAAATCTAAATGTACGTATATCTGTTATGAGGATAATGTGTGGAATAATTATTATGAGTTAAAATAGAGGTTTTCACTTTTTAAATGTAAAAAAGGTAGAAAAAATTTGTTAAACAAATTTCGATTAAAATTTTCTTTTTATGCTCTAGTTTGTTTATATCGAAACTAGATCTAGATTTAAAATGGTTAATAACTATCTATTCTTTTATTAAATTATGTTTTAGTTTAGGAAAAGGAAACGTTATTAATGCCCCAAAATAAAAATAAATATCCGTCTATTGGAAAATACTTTACAAAATGCACAACTACATAAGCTTTGCCTTTATGTCAAAGTGAATTTTAGATCCTTATTGGGGAAAAAAACTGATTAAATATCAAACCTGAGTCTCAGACTGACAGCGGGGTAGCGACCACCTCCAAATATGGGCATGTTGGACCCAACCAACATGTGGATATCCTCAAACGTCCACATGATGTTTCGTACAAAATCATTTCTTAAACCCTAGAAAACATTTTATATTAGAGTATATATTAGAGCATTTATATGGTAACAGCATTAAGGAGGAATAATATTGTTTACCTGATTGTCTTCACCTTCGCTGAAAAGAGTAGGGAGGTTTTGCTCTTTGGGTACTGACGTCACCTGACCCAGAGCAAACTTGCTATCCATAGAAACGCTTTCCTACACATTTAACAACAACAGTGTTTTATTTTTCTAATACAGCCAGCTTAAATAAAGTATTCTGAAAATGACTGAAATGTTCCTAATTGAGACCAATATTGAGAACACTAGGGATGTCCCGATCTGATCACATGATTTCAGACTCTATCAGAAGAATCTGCCGTTTCCTCCCAATCCAGACTCAGATATATATACAGTGGGGCAAAAAAGTATTTGGTCAGCCACCGATTGTGCAAGTTCTCCCACTTAAAATGATGGCAGAGGTCAGTAATTTTCATCATAGGTACACTTCAACTGTGAGAGACAGAATGTGAAAAAAAAATCCATGAATTCACATGGTAGGATTTTTAAAGAATTTATTTGTAAATTAGGGCGGAAAATAAGTATTTGGTCACTTCAAACAAGGAAAATCTCTGGCTCTCACAGACCTGTAACGTCTTCTTTAAGAAGCTTTTCTGTCCTCCACTCGTTACCTGTATTAATGGCACCTGTTTGAACTCATTATCTGTATAAAAGACACCTGTCCACAGCCTCAAACAGTCAGACTCCAAACTCCACTATGGCCAAGACCAAAGAGCTTTCGAAGGACACCAGGAAAAGAATTGTAGACCTGCACCAGACTGGGAAGAGTGAATCTACAATAGGCAAGCAGCTTGGTGTGAAAAAATCAACTGTGGGAGCAATTATCAGAAAATGGAAGACATACAAGACCACTGATAATCTCCCTCGATCTGGGGCTCCACGCAAGATCTCATCCCGTGGGGTCAAAATGATCATGAGAACGGTGAGCAAAAATCCCAGAACCACACGGGGGGACCTGGTGAATGACCTGCAGAGAGCTGGGACCAAAGTAACAAAGGCCACCATCAGTAACACACTACAACGGCAGGGAATCAAATCCTGCAGTGCCAGACGTGTTCCGCTGCTGAAGCAGTGCATGTCCAGGCCCGTCTGAAGTTTGCCAGAGAGCACATGGATGATACAGCAGAGGATTGGGAGAATGTCATGTGGTCAGATGAAACCAAAGTAGAACTTTTTGGTCTAAACTCAACTTGTCGTGTTTGGAGGAAGAAGAATACTGAGTTGCATCCCAAGAACACCATACCTACTGTGAAGCATGGGGGGGGAAACATCATGCTTTGGGGCTGTTTTTCTGCTAAGGGGACAGGACGACTGATCCGTGTTAAGGAAAGAATGAATGGGGCCATGTATCGTGAGATTTTGAGCCAAAACCTCCTTCCATCAGTGAGAGCTTTGAAGATGAAACGTGGCTGGGTCTTCCAACATGACAATGATCCCAAACACACTGCCCGGGCAACAAAGGAGTGGCTCCATAAGAAGCATTTGAAAGTCCTGGAGTGGCCTAGCCAGTCTCCAGACCTCAACCCCATAGAAAATCTGTGGAGGGAGTTGAAAGTCCGTGTTGCTCGGCGACAGCCCCAAAACATCACTGCTCTCGAGAAGATCTGCATGGAGGAATGGGCCAAAATACCAGCTACTGTGTGGTCAAACCTGGTAAAGACCTATAGTAATCGTTTGACCTCTGTTATTGCCAACAAAGGTTATGTTACAAAGTATTGAGTTGAATTTTTGTTATTGACCAAATACTTATTTTCCACCCTAATTTACAAATAAATTCTTTAAAAATCCTACCATGTGAATTCATGGATTTTTTTTTCACATTCTGTCTCTCACAGTTGAAGTGTACCTATGATGAAAATTACTGACCTCTGCCATCATTTTAAGTGGGAGAACTTGCACAATCGGTGGCTGACCAAATACTTTTTTGCCCCACTGTATATATATATAAAATATCATTATTTTAACACATCTATAATTATGTGGTGGCACAGAGTTAGACCTCTTGACTCCACACAGAGCAACGTGTGCGGCATGACATCACTTTGTTGCAGAGACAATTGGCTAAACACTGGACAAGTAGAACATGGAAGCAGCTTAAAGAAAAGTGGATCTCTTTCTTCTCTCTTCTTTATTTAATGTATTATAGTCAGGGCTGCACATAACTAGTCTGACATTCTGCAAGTGCACCAAAAATCATGTGTGTGTAACGGACTCCTCCGCCCGAATGCCCCTCTGCGGTACGGTGCCATCGCGGCACCCATCGCAATTCCCGTCAGCTGACAGCTTCACATCCAACTGCGGGGAGTGATGGAGAAATGCTGACACTGGGGAAGCTGCAGACTCTAGACACAGAACTGTCAAAGGTCCTTAAACAACAGGAACAACCAGCTCCACAGTCTGGAAGCCCTGGACCTCCGTCCAGGAGGAGGGGGTGTGTCAGACCACTGTGGTGCACTGCACCCCACCCCCCTCCTGCTTATGGTGAGGGTCTGGATACAGAACATTAGTGCCAAGTTCTCCCTTGAGAACCTCCATGAAAAAATTATGTGCACCCCTGACTATAGAAGCATCGGATCAGGAATCAGTAGATGCTCAAAATCAAATGACTAGGAGGCAAAAAACCCTGATCGGGACATCCCTAGAGACAACAATCTGGCATTCTGCCTAACAACACTCAACATGTGACAGCTACCTGTTTGGGAATATCTGATTCTTCTACATCAGACATTGTGCTGGTGAAGGTGGCAGGCCAAGAAGAGTTGAACTCCTCTGCTTCATTCTCCTCATCATCTTTATCAAAGTCGTCTGAGACAGGCTCTGCAGCCCCATCACCATTTATGCTGCAAGAAACACAGATTGATTATACTGAAATGATGTGCTCAATTCATTCATTCAAGCAATGCAAATTACTCACCTGTAGTAGAGGAACTTTGACAAGATGGCTTTCTGATACCAGTTCTCTTTACTCTTCTTTTTTCTCTGCCATTTTTGATCTATTAGCCGCTGATAGATCTCTTTGAGCCATGTCCAATCTCCTGTCTATACAAACACAAAGCATATTTCAAAGCTGTCCTGAGAATGAACATTTTGAAGCAGCTGAAGAGAACGTGCCCAGCTTTACCTGAGAGGATCTGCGTAAGAGTTCTTGAATGTCCAGCTCATCCAAAAGCAGCGTCCTTCCAACACGGTGAACGGCCATACTAACGTGGGACTTGCTGTAAGGAATTTTCAAGAGTTTCTTGATATTCTGGAAAAAAAAATAACATCAGTTTTGTGTAGATTTCTGAAAAATTATGAAATAGTTGTAGAAAAACTTGACCAACCTCAGAATCTGAAACCACGTCAACATCATCTCCGATACAGTCAATGAAGTCATACGCCATCCCAAAACTGGACAAATAAAGCAAAAAGTTGATCCACGATGTTTGCTTCCAAATCAATTGATGTCAAACAATCTTTAACAATAAATCACATACCATAATTTATCATTTAAACAAGGATGACTGACTGTTATTAGCATTCATTAGTGTTTTCTTTTTCTAGTAGTTTAATAACTTAAAAAAGGCAGATTGCTGGTTTAATGTGTTTATGTTGAAACACAAGTTAGTTTTAATCAGCTTTCATTGGTGTTTTCAACCCCAAAAAATGCAGCCTGACATCTTTACACAAATGAGAAGAATAATACTACTGACTCGTACATTTTGACAAGTATCTTCAGAAAAGATTCAAATTTTAACAGCACACATCTTTTATTCCGATTTGTTTATTTCTCTCTTACTTCACTACACTACCAGAGATGCTGCTTTCCATCAAATGCATACTGTACCATCTGTCATCACATAACTTATTAGAGATACGTTTCTAAGGAGAGAATGAATCTAACAATTCATGACTAATCTGAAAAAGAAATCTAACTAATATACCATTTAATACTCTAGAGATGGTTATTGGACTTGGGACATGTGAAGTTTTTTTTTTTTTTACTTCATTTACGAAACATATTGTGTTGTCACTAAATGAAAAAATGATGATAAAGGCTCTGTGTTGCACAGAGTGAGTGCATAAGTGAGAAATACAAGATGAAATCTGAATAAAGGGGAGTTGGGTTGTTAGAAAATGAAGGCAATGGTCTGGTCCATCAGCCTGATCTAATGCGAGTTAAGGTACACAGCTAGAGACATACAGCTCTGCAGCCATCTCCTCCAGACAGTCTGAATTATAATTATCACGACAGAACTAAATTCACTAAAAATCAATTACATAATAATATTTTACCTGGAAAAGGGCTTGCACTTGCTACTGGATCCTAACACAGTGGTACCAGCACTGCCCAACTGGGGGTTTTCCCTCAGCCAATTGGCAGGTGGCAGCTTCAGGTCTGTTTTCTCCTGCAGGAGGGCGTATGTGGTTGGAGGTGGTGCTGCAGAGTACTTGACCACAGCACAACTTTTTACCTCGCCATTGCCTAAGCAAATTGCAGACTCCTACAAAAAAGCAAAATTTCATATCATAAAAATGGAGAAATCCTCACAAAAGGTGTTGTTACTGACTGAATGATGAATTTAGGTGACAGTGACTTCAAAAATAGCTCTGGTGCTGTGAAAAAGTATTTGCTCCCCTTACAGATTTTTATTTTTGTTTATTCGTAACACCTAAATGTTTCTGAACAACAAACAAATGTTGGCAACAAATAATGAACAACACAGGTAAAATCAGGTAAAAAAAATTATAAACAAGGTCAACTATCAGTATAAAAACAATAGTAAAGACAAAAGTATAAACAAGATCAAATGGATCTACAAATTCAACGGAAAAATAGTATTAAAACCTACACTGAGTCAGAAATATTTAGTTTTGAGGCAAACAGTTCCACAGTCTAGGAGCCAGAGCCTGAAGGGCCCGGTCCCCCTTAGTTTAGTGTGAGGAACAGCCAGCAGGTTTTGAGATAGGGTCAAAGGTTAGGAGTCTGACTGCTGCGTTCTGATTGTCTTGAAGGCACGGGGGGGGGATGATTTGCTCAGACCGGTAAAAAAAAAAGCATTTTAGTAGTCTAAATGTGACGAGTGATGACACAAATGCATGAATTATTTTCTCCAGATCTGCAGATGAAACAATTTTACATAGCTCTTCTGAGATGTTTCTTATGTGAAAGAAACAGAAGTGAGAGAAAGATTTAATGTGAATCAAAGCTTAAAACTGAGTCAAAGATAAGTTCTAGATTTCGTACATTGGGCTTTTGAGCAAAAGGAAGGAACTGGCTGATTTTAGAAAGAAGTTCTGGAGGTGCAATGATCAGGGTCTCTGTCTAGTTGGCATTCAGAACTAGAAGATTGTTGGACAGTCTGAGTCAGACTGAATGAGGCTGGCTAAGCTGGTGGGGCTTGAAGAACATATAGCTGATGATGAAATGTTGTGGTCCACTGTGTCAAATGCTGCAGAGGTCAAGCAAGACTATGACCGCAGCCATTAGGTACACCTTTACCAGAGCAGTCTCAGTGGAGAGCTGCTTCAGAAAGCCAGACTGGAAAGAGTCATAGATCTTCAAGCCAGAAAGCCAGAATCTGAGCTGAGTTTCAACTACCTTTTTAAGGACTTTACTGACAAAATGTAGCTTAGAAATTGGCTGAAATTTAATGGTGGAGCTGACATTCAGATTAGAATTCTTTAGGAGAAGAGTCACCACCACTGATTATAATCAAGAAAGATGGGCCAATGCAGGTAAGAGACCCAACTGAGAGAGGAGGCAACGCATCCAATGAACAGGATGAGAGCTTCATCTGACTGATTATTGAAGTCAAATTGTTCTGTGCCATTGAGAAGAAGGAGGTGAATGATTTGGAGCACTGAGGAGCTTCTTCACTGATGGGAGAGTTGGTGAAATGCTGGAGGTTGTTTTATTCACTAAATAAACCAAACAAGTATAACATTTCCTCATTGTTCTCTGCTAATCCGGATAATTTACCTGTTTACTGTAATCTCCTGTGCAGGTGGATCCACAGCTGTCTTCCTTCGCTGTGTCCCAGGGCATCCCATGCTCTCCGTCCCCAGCTGATGAAGAGCTCATTCTGGACAAACGACTTTTACCCCGCTAGCATTAGCTCCTAACCTCTAGAAAACATATATAAAGCCTGGACAAGACAAGACATATCTATATTGTCTCGAATGCGAACGTGATCCGTGGATTTCACCTATAAAGTCGACGAAGTTAGCTAGTTTAGAGAGTTTAGCTCCACCAAAAAGCAGCAATGATAACACGCAAAAACAAAGTAGTTACACAACTCGACTATAAAACTAAATCAAACAGACTCAAATGAGAGTTAGTTATTGCGTGTTTTGTCGAAACAACGTTTAGTCACCTGTAACTTCTGTCACTAGCCTGTAGTTTAGCCTCTTTCCATCTGAACCGACACGTTTGTGTACAATCTCGGGTTAGATAGCGGTGAGAAAACAACTTCCTGTGTGAAACTATTAGGAGATGCGAAATTTCTTCATTCTCAATTTGACGGGAATAATTCTTTCAAGTTTTAAGAAGAAAAGCAATATTATGCTTGTTGTAAATAATAGCGTAAAATTCTAACGCTATTAAAAGGGGAAAATAAACTAAAACCATTTTCTATAAACTATACGTGAACCGGAAGTAGTTAGAGAGGTTCTTTCTAGAAACGCTGGGCATGTTCTGTTTTATTTTGATGTCTTTTATTCTGAAATGTACAGTCTTAAAAGCGATTTGCTGTTCTGCTATGAAGGAAATATTTACAATAATTACATAAAACAAAATGAAAGCAATATCAGCAATGAAAGAGCAAAATAATTGTTTTTTTTAATTCAGTTTTGCGAATAAAGTATGCTTTTACGTCCATTTACGTAAACCTTTAATGTGTTTCCATCACATCATTGAAAAGGGATCATCATCTCAGGTGAAGCAAGTACTTTTAAATGTTTAAAAGTTCTTTTAAATGAAAATGTAAATGTCTTAATCAAAATATGCACAAATGCGATTATAGATTGGGTCAGAGATAGCTGAGGAATGTCCAGCTGCTGAGTGAAAAGGGAGGAGCTGTGAAACTTTGCTGAGAGACGTAAATTCTTGCCCTGATTACTTCGTAACACAGTCTACTGCTTGAGACTTTTTAACGGATTGTAAAGACAGATAAACAGATTAATGATCAACTTTAAACAGATTAATAATCACATCATGGGAAGCTGGAAGAATCACGTCCGCGCTCGACTTGAGCAGAGAGATTTCAAAGAGAAGCATCCATATGTTGGCGTTTTCACAAGCTGTAAGGCTAAAACCATATGTCTACTTTGTGATGATCATCACCCTGGGTTAAATGCATGTGGTTTTTACAGTGTCTCAACTGGAGGAACGATTTGAAATTCGGAAACAGATTTTGGAGGATTTTCATGATAAGAGGTTAGAGTAAGAACAAAATGTCTTTCAGTTCTGTTTTTTTCTCAATTCTCGCTGTTTTTTTAGTTTAAAGGGATGTGAAGTGGAAACTGGAATAGACATCACATCCCTTCAGCTGCAGCTGAGAGAAAGTGAACACTTGGCTCACAAGGTGGGTGAAATCAGCTGTAATTTAACCAGCAGAGCGCAGGATTTGGACAATAATAATAATGATAATGCATCAGTTTTATATAGCGCTTTTCTAGGTCACTCAAAGACGCTTTACAGAGTTGCATTTTTCATTCACACAGTCATTCTCACCGGTGGTGGTAAACTACGACAGACGTCTGTAGCCACAGCTGCCCTGGGGCAGACTGGCAGAGGCGAGGCTGCCATTCTGCGCCATCGGCCCTTCTGACCACCACCAACATTCACACACAGTCACACTCACATTCACACAGGCAAGTTGGGTGAAGTGTCTTGACCAAGGACACAACGACAATCTAACCCAGCCAGAGCTGGGGATCGAACCAGCGACCCTCCGGTTACCAGACCAGCCACTCTCCCAACTGAGCTAGTGCCGCCCCAAATAACAAATGTACAGTCTTAAAAGTGATTTGCTGTTCTGCTATGAAGGAAATATTTACAATAATTACACAATAGTAGCACACAAATGTATTCAACGTTATTTAAAGATGCAAAAATAATCATTAACACAAAATTTGAGTCACTAAAAGGAAACAGCTTTTATATAATGTCCACTATTTTTTTTTCTCACCAGTTGTCTCAATCTGTCTCAGACCTGACCTCTATGATGTATTTGAAAGAAGCTGAGCTACAATACTGTCAGTCACGGTAATTATTTATTGGATGTACAGCTAAATAAGTTGAGTTGCATACAAAAAGACACATAAATTAGAAAATAAATGATAGAGAATGTATTTATTTATTTATTGAGTTAATGTGTTACTTGATCTGAGATCATCTCTGGTGGGTCACAACGAACCACACCATTCAATTCTTTTTTCTGTTTTGATGTCTCAACCTGTCTGAAAGTGTGACATCATACAAAAAGATCAATAAATCCATATTTACCTCTTTTTCCCAGTTTGTCCCAATACCGCCAAGAAGCTCTTACTCTGACTAAAAGGACCAACAAGTTGAAGTCAGCCCTCGTAGATTATGAGTTCACTGTAGAGTGTCAGTCCAAAGAGTTGGCAGCCCTGCATTTAGATCAGAATGCATTAAAAGAGTCACTGGATCAGGCTCACACAGACCAAGAACTAATGTTGCATCGATGGATCGAGGAGAAGAAGAAGGAGGCAGACAGGCTGAATAAATACAATGACAAACAGGAAAGGTGAGCACACAAATGTGGGATCTCTGATGGCAAACAAAGCTAAAAAGTAGTTAAATTTATTTTGTAAATTTGGATTGGTGTGAAATTTCAACTTTATTCAGGTGGCAACATGTGGCTAAACAGCTGAGGAAGCAGCTTCGAGGGGAGAGGAGGAAGGAGTTTGTTCCTGCTACGAATGGAGCAAAAGAATCATCTTCATCAGACATTCAAAGTAGGACTTTTTTCCTTCTAACGATAATAAATAATGCAACAAACAAACAGCAACAAAAGCAGAGTTTTCATTAATTTATGTAAGGAGCTTAACTTAATGAGGTCAAGACACAAGGGGATTTAAACAGAAAGGAATCAGGTTGAATGTTATTGGTTAAAATGAACTGCTTAGTATTAAATCAGATTTTTATTATTAATTATTTTTGAACAATGTCTAAAACTCAACTTCAGCTCAAAACACTTCTTTGAGAATGCTGTTTGGACCTTTTGAAAATGTTATATCTAGTAACATGCTTGAGCATTTTAATCTAGATTGTTTTGCCAGTTAAATAATTCAAATTTGTTAATCTTGTTTGCAGGAATCAATAAAACAAAGGACGCTCGAACTTCAGCAGCTTCTCTGCAGCAGCAGAAATCCTCCATCCCTCTGGGGTCATAGACATTTAGATCTCCTATGTTGATGGAAAAACTACTGGACATCAGAACAACAATCAATGATTCTTTGTTCATTTTAAAATTATTCTCTATTTACATTTATATAAATGTTCATTTTAGTATGTGGCTTTCAAAACAGTTGTTAGATTTGTTCATGTGTTAAATTTGAAAGAAGTTATTCCAACGGAACTCTGGACTTTTCCCTAAAACCTCTAAAGCATTTCCCCTTCGTTCATAATTCAGTGTGACCCCTCAGAAAAGCTTATGTCATCAGGTTTTCATCATTTCAAGCTTTAAAAGAATAACTTATTTTACATGTTGTATAAAAACATTTGCTGACTTTTTTTAAACAAATCAAAACAGAATCCCATATTTAAGTTGTAATCAAATATTTAAAATCTTTTAAATTAAGAAATAAATAAACATTATAATTTTCTTTTTACAACATGAATCGCTGCCTTTTTATTATTTATGATCTATCAGCACATCTCTGACTAAAGCTGGTTTTTAGCATCCTCATTTCCAGCAAAAGTTGTTTTAATTTTGTGCATTTGCAAAACATTAAAATTATCTGAAGTCATAAAAGAACTAATAAATAGACTGACAAGGTAATCAAAAATAAATCTGACTTTAAAACTGAAAACGATATATTGTGTTGGAAAAAGATATGCCTAATTTAAAAAAAAATACTTTTTTTATATTGAATGCCATCTAATAAGTATTAAAATAATGTTTGGAACAAAGCTGTGAACCAGTGCTCTAGTGCTGTGATTTTCAGGCAGCACAGTTTTTTTTTTAATATATATATAAACATTCTGATTTAACTCTCATGAGCTCCACACTTCTGTGGTTGATCTGGGATCAGATTTCAGGTTGTTTGATGCATGTTTCCATAGTTACCAGTGTTTGAATCAGTTGGGCTGGACTACATGTTTATGTGCTCGTGAAAGCATCGAGTCGACCCTCAAAATGTTAAATGGAGGAAAACATTTTTCTATGAGCAGTGGCGGAAAATGGGTGAGAATCTTCATACAAGTTTAATTGTTAACACTAAAACCAGGATGTTTATGTAGCTTCTTTTACATTTTTGTTTCAGTTTGCTCATCCAGATGTCTCAGAATGCAAGAAACAGTCCAGAGAAACTTGTACAACCACTGGATTCATGCTGAGTCAGGTCAAGATGTCGCCTCAGGATCTGAACGTGGAGCGATATCCCAAATGGAAAACTCAGCAGGTAGGTTTATGACATAATGCTTGGCTCTTTTATTTTACCTGAATGTTTCTTTTTGGTTTTAAACAAATTTCTATTATTTTCATTCATTTCCTGTTTGTTCACAGAAGTCCAGAGAGTATCCACATTCTCACCATGACAACAGACATGCATGCCGAGACGACATTACAATCTACTCTAATGTAGTAGAGTGACATTCAGGACTTTAACGGCTCAGTTCCATCATTACTCATTTATAGAAGCCTGTTTCTTCTCTGTGTTGTATCCAACAGGGTGCAGGACGGAGGAAATGTCCAGATGATCTCAGACAGCATAAGACCCATTTCTTTCTGTGTGACGATGGAGCTGATGGCAGCACTGAAGAAACACAGGACAACCTCAGTACCTACAAAACAGACTTCATGTCGATGGAGGTCGTTAACGTTCCAAAAAGAACCAGGCGGTTCCCTCGAAATCACAAGCTGAGGTCAGAAGAAGCAGCCAAAGCTAAGGCAGGGGAGCAGGTGATGTGGTTCGGACGACACAACCTGCACAGCCCAGCCTCTCTAGAAATACTAGCAGCTGCTAACAGATCTGATCTGAAACGTTCAAGTGGAAACGGAACAGAAACGTTCAGTGAGACTCGACTGAAGATCTGAGTCTTAACACTTTCAGCTTCTCTTCATTTGCTGGTTGACATCTGAGCTGGACCCTAACTCTTCTTTATTAAAGCTCGAAAGAAAAGCACCTGATATTTACATAATGGAAAAATGTTGGTAACTGTTGCTAGATGTAATACTTAGTTTTCGTTCATGTAAAATAAATTGTGTAGTACCTCAAAATGTATTTTTATTTAATTATTTATGGGATTGTTTATATTTTGGCTTTTTAAAAAACTTTTTACTAAGCTAATGTTTTGTGCTGACATAACTCTGGCTCATTCTTTAGAAGCCTTCTTTTCCTTATGTGATTCACAGGTCATGATAGAAAGTGGCTCTCAAATCCATTTCACTTAAAATGGTCAGGTGTAAATACTGGATGATAATACCTTCAGAAATCTAGAGTACTTTTGCAATAAAAACACAAGATAATCCAGTAAAGCTAAACATTGTGCATCTATTTATTTTAAAAGCAAGAAAAAACCCAGAATAAAGCAAAAAAAAAAAAAAAAAATCACACAAAAAAGGAGCCAAAAGGTGCAGCCAAGCTTTGTATGCCTGACCTTTTTACACAATCACATTTCTAAAATGAAAATGCAATTTACAGTCCTATTTACACCCTTTCCAAGTCAACATGGTTCATCCAGTATAACTACCAGCCAATTAACAAGTCAATAATATTAACATACCCAGACATAACATGGATTTATACATGTGCACAAAAACATTCATGTACATTAAGGAATGTACTGGATCACATACAATCACTTTTAAATGATCTTTTTGATGCACATTTTCTTAAAAAATTTAACTGTTTACATGCCTTTATTACAATGTCCAAGTTCTTCCATTATTTTTCTCCTTCTATTGAACAATTTGACTTCTTACATGTGTTCTAAATGTCTTACAAATTTTGCTTCCCCCTCTGTGTCCCTTTGACCATGAACAGCCTAATTATGAATTAAATGAATGTAAAGATGTTATTAAAGTAGTGTTTAGACCGACCAGTTCAGGTGTGGCTCAGGTCTCAAACTATTTATTAGCAGAAACATAGAACCTTACCCACAATGCAACTTAGCTTTTATGCAAAGGTGTAGTGGAGGCTATTGGGAATTGTCCAAACATGTAAAATGTGAGACTGAACTGTTATATTTTTTTAAATTACTGTTATTTAGCATTTTTAAGTACTTCGTAAATTTTTCTCTGTATGTAAACACAGTTCCGAGATTGGAAACAGGTATTTTGCTGTTTTACCAGCAGGGGGCAGCATCTTCACATGGATTATTTGGGTTTTCCTGAGCCTCTCCTGCAGGAGAAGTTTAATCACCAAAACCAGTGTGTGTGTGTGTGTGTGTGTGTGTGTGTGTGTGTGTGTGTGTGTGTGTGTGTGTGTGTGTGTGTGTGTGTGTGCACATTTTAAGAGAGAAAAATGTGTGAAGAATAATTACCAAAAGAATCTAGCAGTTTAATTCAGTACATCAACATAAAGCCATTAAATCAGAGCATGTCCAATAAATTAAGCCTGACTTGAGTCATAGTGGATTGGTTTGTTTCACCCCAAGGACCAAAAGGATGTTTGTCCATGTGGCCAATACAGATAGGAAGAACTGATATGAGAATTCTGTACAAAATAAAAAGGTAGAGGATCCCTGGCCAAGCTTTCTGATGATGCTCAACCAGCTGCTTTCTTTTTGTAAGTAAGTGCTCACTCGGGGATTTACAGTAAGCTTTTCCAGGTTCAAGGAAGCCAAAGTTAAGACTTTTAAAGACCTGTTTTAAGATCAAATTTAAGACCTTACATTCACAGAATGGGAAAGGGGATGTGACCACCTTACATATAGTTCTGACTAAACCTTTATTGGAAGTGAAAGCGCAAAAAAATAACAAACATCAAGATAATTGATCTGCATTATATCTTATGGAAGTGTATTGCATTCACCTGAAAATAATTGTAAAAAGCTACTTTTTACTGAATTAGCGAGATAACAGCCTTAAGTGACCTAAACCCTTGCGGTCTGGAGTACTGCTGAGTTTCAGAACTTCGTAACCCAGAAATCATAGGGGCCCTAGAAATTTAAGACCTTTGGACACTGAATTTAAGGATTATTTATCATTTTTAATGATATTTAAGGCCTTAATTTTGGGAATGCAAATTTACGACCTTTTGAGGCATTTTAAGGACCCACAAAATTTCTTTCAGCTGTTGAAATAAACTCACACACAATTTGCCTTGCAGAGGCTTAGTTTACTTCTAAAAGAAGAAGTAAATCTAACAACCTCTTTAAAAGTGTATGTTTATATGTTTTGTGGTATCAGTTCAACAAAACGGTCCCTGGATGTGGGGGCACAAGGCTGTAGAATAGGAGGATCATAATGACCACTGAGCCCTGTTTCAGTTCCATTTTTTGTCTATTTTGGTGGACAAGTGTTTCCTAAATTTATCTAAAGTGCAGCAGCTGTGCTTACAAGAGGGATGGAAATGGGTCTCAATGAAGCTGTAAAATACCTTGAACAACAACTCTGCACAGAAGCCTCTAACACTTGATGATCAGAAACTCTGTAGGCCTGTCAGAACACCAGCGAGGCTTTTAATACTTCACAGAGCAGGGAAAGCTCTTAGGAGACTGAAGCAGGGCATCAATAAAAGTGGGTATGTGACATTTTCAGCGGTGTGTGTTTGTGTAATATTATCTAGAGGCAAAACTACAGGTTTATGTAAATACAGTTTCTTGGTGGAATATCAAACCTACTTCCAAGGACAAAAGACACAAGCGTTCAACCACCAAAGCCTTGTACCTCATGAATATTAAATCAGACACTTTGAATACTACCTCTTTGGTGTTAGGAGGCTCTAGTCGAGATTCTTACCATTTGCTGTGATTTATTCGCAGGTGCACGAGCCTCTTTGATGTGCTGAGTTGAGAGGTTTTGCACCTGTTAGAGAGGAAAAAAAACTGCTTTGAAAACAAGAGGTGGATTTGCCAGACAGTCAAAATAACAGCAACAGAAGGAAGATTTGTGTTGCCATGGTACATTGTGTGCGTTTTCTTCTCAAAACGGCTGCTGTGCTGTTTTGACATGCATGCTCATCTGTGAGCAGAGAAATAATTTTTTTCGTCGATATAAACTTACCTCTTTTATTTCCCTCATGTCAGTTTTGACATCTGCTTTGACATCGTCAGATTGTGCATTTTGTCCATTACCTATTCATTAAAAATAGGACTTGAAAGAGTGTTGCTATGGAGATGCTGTGGTTAAATTGCAGATATCAAAGGTTTTTCTCTTTATTCTTCTGCCAATTATAACTAATTTCTAGCTTCCTTAGTAATCTCCACTTCTTGTGTCTTTTTTAAAGACACCAAGGGATCAGTAGGGCTTTCACTTATGTTCAACTTTTCATTTAAAATTCATCATGCTTTACAAATAATGTCCAAAACAGTCTGAGTTGACTCCCATGGGTTAGATCACACAGTTGGTTTCCCCTCTAGAGAGAGTGGTCCTGTAATGGTCAGAGGCCCTCCAACATGTGGAGGGAGTGATAAAGGTGGCTGGTTATCTCATTCCCATCGAGGACCAGATAAAATCCTGAGAAAATTCCCATCACGCGAGGAGCTTGTTCAGTAGAGATAAGAATTCCCCTGTTAAAACTCAAAGAGAAACTCGATGTTTGTGTGTATTTGTAGGTCTATATCGCTTTGAAGTGTTACTTCCAATCCTGTCTGGGTTTCGGCTCAGAAGACTCAGAATATCCTGTCACTAAACCCTGTTTACATGCATTTAAAACATATTCTGCATGCTAATTTCTACATCTGTAGCTGGTGAGAAGAATCCCATCAGATAAAAACCTAAAGGAATCAGTATGCTCAAGTGTCCCACCAGGGAGATGGCAAGACAATAGCTTATACAAGGAAAGATGAATTAATAATTCATTGTTTATATGAAGGAAATTGCTTTGAATTTGTAACCAGTTCTGTTGCAGCCACTGAATAGCAAATCAAATGTCTAATAGATGGTTTTACATTAGGCCTGGAATTAGATGACTGATAAAGGTTTTTCATGTGTTTTTCTGTTTTGTTAACAAATGAAAACTAGATGAAACATATCTGTGTCCCTTTCAGACCTAAAAAAATGTGTTTACACGTTTCCTTTTCAGCATGATTAAGGCTCTTGTACATTAATATGAAAAGCATGTAACATTTTCAAGAAAAGACATTGTTTAAAAATGGTTTTTATCCTACTTTTTGAAACTTATTAATAAAGACAAATTTGTTCATTTGTTGGAGAAGTTTCATGATTTAAGGTGGTTTTTAAACACAACTCTGATTTAGAAAACTTAATTCTGAGCTGTGAACAAAATGACAGCATTAGACATTTTACAACTCAAAATGCCATTAATAGCTCAAAAAGTTGCTGCATGTGTTTAATATTATTCTGTTTCCTAGAGGCTATCTCTTCATTCCATCACTCAATCGTATCTGAAACAGAACAGGAATTTTATGGTTTTAACCTGCAGAAATGCAAGCTTTAGAGCCCTTAGAGCTCTATTAGATACAGTGTAAAGACGCTCCAACACCACAGGATTTTTAATTCAGGAAATGTGATTAGAAAAATATCAGCCAGTTAATTATATTAGACACATTCCTCTGATTATTGTAGCTGAGACATTTGACCTATAAGTTCTGTTTCCTTCAGATTGCATTTTGCAAAGCAGTAAACCAAGAAGACGGTTGTTATTAGTGAATATGAGTGTGAAAGTGTTTGCTTTCTGGACTTTTGCAAACTGTGTCAGCATTTAAAGTAGACAGCCTGAACGAGAAATCTAAAAGAGCCAATAAAAATCACAAGTCTAATAAACTGTTTTCATGTATTTACTGCAATCACAGGAGGAAATACATCCTTTATTGCACGTTGAAGGCATTTAGTACTATGCAAATGTTTTAAATCAGCTCTAATTTAGTTAAATTTTGTTTCCAAGAAGCCAAACTTTCTTGTAATAATTTAAAGTAATTTTATTATGTAGTTCTTCAAGCTTTTTTGAATGTCTGTCATAGATTTTCTTTGGACTGAGGCTAATTTTTCACTCACTTTCAGTCTTTGTGCCTGACCATGACAGCATATTGTTCAGTATGTGCTTAAATAATAAAGCAAAGTGGACAATTTTAAGAACAAAAGTTGAAAAGGCTATGATGAATGAAGACTTCTGCACAGTACTAGACAGGCAATTAAACATACGTTTTCATTGCTTTGAACAAACCATGCAATAGTAGTTGGTATTTTGTTTTCATGTCCATTTTTTGGTCCTAAAAATGAAAATTTGTGTGCATTTGTTGATTAAAATGCAATTTTGCAAAGTTATGGTGATTTTTTTGTCTTGTGCATTTGTTAAACTGTTAATTTAGGGTCGAATTAAAAGATACCTACTGGTGAAGTTGGAGTTAAATTAGATGCATTTCATTTCTTTCACAAAGTGTAAAAGATGTTAACATTCATTTAAAAATACACATGTAGGCCCACTATAGAGATGGCTGGTTATACATGGTGGTTTATACAAGGTTATTTTTATTAGAAAAACACACTGATGATGAATGAATACATGAATGAATGGACTGAGTAAACATGGATCATCAGTTTGTTTTCACATCAGAAATACTCATGAATATGTCTATCGTGCATGAAGCAGAATGTTAAAGCAAACCTAGGCAATAACCCAATTTAAGCAGAAGAAACTGGATTGAAGGTTGCAGTGAAATATTCATTCAGATGAAGTAAAGAATGGTGCAGCATAAGAATAGCTCGCCTTTAATGATTAACATAACCCTTGGAGGTGTTATTGTATCCCTATAACCAAGTCAAGACTTTAGCAGGTGCAGAGCAGCTCTCCCTCTCTGTGAGTTACTGCTTTAAGTCCATCAAATTTCGTAGCACAATCATGAGCCTCCTGTTCCCTCTCTGGAGTAGAAGAATTGCTTTGCATTTTAAAAAGGTCAAACACTCAGATCTCTGCCAAGAGGAACTGAGGGAAGAAATAATGTCTCTTTGCAGAAATATGCAGTCACACATGGGTGATCCTCTTAAATACTCACTGTATATTGAACAGATTAGAAGTGTGTTGGCTGACATCCTTTAACAAGTGTATTTACAATAGCAAATCACAACGGCAAACATTCATGTGAATGTGAAAATTTGAATCGTCCCCCAAGGAGCGTTGATTTTTATATTTATTGTGAATGAGATTTAATGTAAGAGGAATATTGTTTCACTTTATTGTTTCTAAAGTTTTGACTGTATGATCTGCAGGTAACAGAGGATATGGGTTATAAGTAGCAAACATTGCAGGACATTTAAAACAATGCCACCATGTTTGCTAGTTAAAGTCAGTAAGTTGTCAGATGTAGATTTTTTTAAGGTAGTGATTTTTACATTTGCTTTTTTTTAAATTATAAAGATATTTCCATGGGCTCACTCGTGGGAGAGGCTAAAGGGGTCAGGTGCAGTGTAAGAAGGGCAGTGGCTGAAGGTGGGGACCTTGGCGGTCTGATCCTAGGCTGAAGCTGGCTCTCAGTACTTGGAATGTCACCTCTCTTGTGGGGAAAGAGCGTGAGCTGGTGTGTGAGGCTAAGAGGTTCCGGCTGGACTCACCTCAATCCAAGGCTCTGACTCTGGAACCGGTTTTTTCAAGAGGGATTTAGACACTCTTCCACTCTGGAGTTGCCCCGAATGAAAGGTGCCGAGGAGGAGTGGGCATACTTATTGCACCCCATGTTGGTGCTTGTACATTGGAGTTTACCCTGGTGAATGAGGGTAGCCTCCCTCCACCTACGTGTGGGGGGACGGGTCCTGACTGTTGTTTGTGCTTATGCACTAAGATGCAAAAACCTGGGCATGGGAGGAGTTTTTGTGAGGCCATGAGGCCGGAGAACAACTTCCGTATGGCTCTGAGGCGATTCTGGTGCACCATCCAGCATCTCAGGAGGGGGAAGCAGTACACTACCAACACTGTTTATGGGGGGGACGATGTACTGCTGACCTCAATTTTGGACGTTGTGGGTTGGCGTACTTCAAAGACCTGCTCAATCCCACTGTCACATCTTCCAGTGAGGAAGCAGAATCTGGGGACTTTGGGTCAGCTCTCCAATCTCTGGTGCTGAGGTCACCGAGGTGGTCAAAAAGCCCCTTGATGGCAGGGCTCCTGGGGTGGATGAGAATTGCCCGGAGTTCCTTAAGGCTTGGGATGCTGTGGAGCTGTGTTGGTTGACGTGGCTCTGCAGCATTGCGTGGACATGGGGTAGTTCCAATGGATTGGCAGACTAGGGTGATGGTCCACATTTAAAAAGGGCCACCACAGTGTTTTCCAACTACAGGGGGATCACACTCCTGAGCCTCCCTGGTAAGGTCTTTGTAGGGGTTCTGGAGAGGAAGGTCCGGCAGATAGTCGAACTTCAAATTCAGGAGGAAAAATTTGTTTTTTGTCCTGACCGTGGAACACTGGACCAGGGTCCTCGAGGGTGCATGAGAGTTTGCTTATGCACCCTCTACATGTGTTTTGTGGACTCAGAGAACTTGCTTGACCATGTCCATTTTTGTAGGATGACTCATGTTTTTGGAAAAGACCTCTTCCATCAATGGTTCCCATTTTCCTCATCAGAGAAGTCTCTTGTTTTGGGGGGATTATCCCCTGGACAATTTTCCTGTTAGGGAAAGTCCTGAAGGCAGGAGGTTGACTTGAGTTTGTGGTCAAACCGAAAGGTTGCAGCCATCGCTGATGTTCTGCTTCTTTTCTCCATCCAACTTCAAAAAGGATTTAAAAGAAGCAATTGAAGCTTGGATCATCAAGCAAGGGTTATTCCTGATTACGTCAGGGTGACCCCTGGGATCTTCAACAGGAGTCCTGTGGAGGGTGCTTTGGGAGTATGGGATACCAGGCTCCTTGATACGGGCTGTTAGGTCCCTGTATGATCGGTGTCAGAGCTTGACCCGCACTGCCGGCAGTAAGTCGGGCTTCTTTCCGGTGAGAGTTGGACTCTGCCAAGGCTGCCCTTTGTCATCGATTCTGTTAAGTTTTATAGACAAAATTTCTATGTGCAACCAAAGTGCTGAGGGGATCCATTTTGGTGGTCTAAGGATCAAATTTCTGCTTTTTGCAGATGATGTGGTCCTGTTGGCTTCATCAGACTGTAATTTCTTTGCTGGACCACTTCACAGCTGAGTGTGAGGTGGCCGGGATGAGAATTAGCACCTCCAAATCCCCCAAAGTCAAGTAAACTTGCCTCAGACGTGGCCCTACCACGGAGCAGCGCTCACTTCTTGTGTGGGACCCAGGCTTAAGTAGCGTGGGGTCTTGTTGATGAATGAGGGGAAAATGGATCAGGAGATTGACAGGTGGATTGGTGCTGTGTTTACAGTGATGCGGGCACTGTACCACTCTGTTGTGATGAAGAGAGAGCTGAGCCGAAAGGTGAAGCTCTCGATTTTATTAGTCGATTTACATTCCTACCCTCATCTATGGTCACGAGCTTGAAAGAATGAGATCGCGAATACAAGCGGCCAAAATGAGTTTCCTCTACAGGGTGTCTGGGCTTTCCCTTAGAGATAGGGTGAGGAGCTCGGACAACCGGGAAGGGCTCGGAGTAGATCTGCTGCTCCTTCACATTGAGAGGAGCCAGTTAAGGTGGCCAGGATCTGGTCAGGATGCGTCCCTGAGGTGTTCTGGGCATGTCCAACCAGGAGAAGACCTAAAGGAAGACCCAGGACCTTCTGGAGGGACATTGTTTCATTTCTTCTGATGAATAATCCAAAAGATTTATGCAAATTCTTTAAAACTGTTTATGTTTAGAATTATCTTATCACTCCTTTCTGATCTGACTTAATATTTTCTACCCCTTTTTGCGTTTGACTCAGCTTTTTATGATTACTTCTGGATATTTTTAGATGTATTTTGCACTACTACAACATTTTCTGATGTGTTTCTTGAATCACACACACATTAAGTATTGTGCCCATGTGACTAACCTGAATCTTTTCTTTAGAGTTTTAGTTTGTTTTGTTTTAACTTAGACAACCTGTGTTTAATTTGAACTCAGAAGCCTACAGTCTTATTTCTGACTCCGTATCATCCCCTCTCTGAACATATGCTTCAGTTGGTGAGCCTTGTTGGCTGGTATTGATATTTGGAGTGTTTGGGTTTTTGCCCAGTTGTTGTTACATTGTGCTATGGACAAAATGACCACAGGAAAGGAAGTAACTCAGAACAGGTCCAAGGCCCCCATGTTTAAAACCACAAACATTCCAAATGATCAGATGCTACTGTGCTGCAAATAAACAAACCAGAATTTATAACAAACTAAAAACAGATTATAATCATTCTGAGATAACATTAATAGATCCTTTGTGTGTTTCTATGGAAAGGTTATGAACCACAACATCTCACTTGTACTGTGGATCTTTGAATGACCTCAGTTTGGAGAAACAGAGATGTGAGCTGACCAAACACATGAGATAATGGCTAGAGTGAGAAATGTTTCTGCCATCTTCAAGCAACTCTTAATGCAAAAAAACAAACTGTTTATGTAATGTTATTTTATAAACCTCAATACAACCATAAATCTCACATTAAAAGGGCATTTATACTGTATAGAAATATATGGTTACCTGCAGTGGAAATAGGTTGAGGGAAATTTCTTTCTGGCTGTAATTTCATAATAATTCACTGGAATAACCATGGCATGAGATTTATGACAATGTAAAGGTTATAAAATAGCATTTGAATAAACTCCTGACATTTTTCGTCAGTATCAGATGAAAATCACTGAAAGAAAGAAGAAAAAACATTTTCAAAAAGTATTAAGTGCAACTCAAAAAATGCAGCATAAAGAAGAACTGATGATCAAATTGTTATGATTTGCGGATGGACCCTGGAGCGAACACAGACAACTGAGGAGGCTGGAGGTAAGTGAAAACAATTTATTAATTTATACTGTGGGTGCTGGTGCTGGAGGTGTGGACCTTGGGAGGCCCTAGCGTCCCGGACGGAACCGTACGCCACCTCACTGCAGGGAGGAGAGGAGAGTGAGCACAGGCAGGGGAACACTGAATGAGTGGGTGATGATGGAACGGAAAAGTCTTACTGTGAGTTGTGGATGAGGTGTTGGAGCTGGCGACCGACAGGGAGACAGGCAGTGGTGCTGGTGCTGGAGGTGTGGACCTTGGGAGGCCCTAGCGTCCCGGACGGAACCGTACGCCACCTCACTGCAGGGAGGAGAGGAGAGTGAGCACAGGCAGGGGAACACTGAATGAGTGGGTGATGATGGAACGGAAAAGTCTTACTGTGAGTTGTGGATGAGGTGTTGGAGCTGGCGACCGACAGGGAGACAGGCAGTGGTGCTGGTGATGGAGGTGTGGACCTTGGGAGGCCCTAGCGTCCCGGACGGAACCGTACGCCACCTTCACTTCACTTCTTCACTTCACTTCACTTTATTATAGAAGTCCCCGTAGGGAAATTCATCTTGCAGACAGGTGAACATGAAACACAATCCCAGACACAATTAGTAAAAACAGTAAAAGCATTTAAAAACATTTAAAAATAAAAACATAATAAATAAAAAATAAAATACTGGGTTAAAAGCAAATATCATCACAAATCAATAAAAATCAAAATTAAAACCATCAGACTAAAAGACCTAAAACAATCGAACCTACTCCCGTTTTAAGTTCAGTTGAATGATGGCCTGAGTTATAAAGGAGTGTTTCCATCTATTGGTCCTCGCTTTGGGCTGCCGGTACCTTCTTCCTGATGGGAGGAGCTCAAACTCCTCCCATCAGGAGATGGGAGGAGTTTGAGCTCAGAAATGACCAAAAACCTCATGCGAGTAGTGTGAGGAGGGGGTGTCGGAGCCAGCGACCGGCAGGGTGACAGACAGGCAGGCAGGTAGATCAGAGGATGATGATGATGAGAGGGCAGCCAGGGAGACCAGGAGGAGCGGAGACGAGGGAGGAGTGACCGGCTGGAGGTCCAGATAAAATGGCAGCAGACCGGACAGGAGCAGGAGGACGGGAACCAGGACGAAGTGCTGGAGGGAGGAACAAACAGGATTACACTAAGACACTGGGGAGAATTAAGTTAAAGGGCCATAGTTACCACAGGGGTTGTGGACACAATGAACTGGCGTCTTCCTGGTGGGACGCTGATCCATTTATCTTGTGCTGAGGGTGATCTGGTGATGAGCCGAGTGGTGGCAGCTGTGGGTGGTTGAGAGCTGTCCAGCTGGTAGGGAGGAGGAGGCGTGCCTGCTGGAGCTCAGGATATGACACAAATACCTGTATTTATAGGGATAAAAATACTTCAGCAAGATTTTAATATACAAATCCCTCCTGAAATGTATCCATAAAACTCTGTGATGACAGGAGGATAGCGTGAAGAAGGACATTTATAGTGGCTTAGTTACTAAATGGACCAAAAATGATATATTTGTCATTTTGTGCTACATATCACTGCAGGTTCAAAAAAAAAATCTCCTTCCACTGCAAAAAAAGAGAGCAGTTTTCTAATAAAAATTTACTTTGAAAAGGTCAAATTTTAATACTCCAGGAGTATACATAACAATATTTACTTTTAAAACAAATGAGACATGATCTAAGGCTCTATTAAATCCTCTGTAATCAGAGCTTGTCTTCCTCCTAATTGTCTGTTATTTTTCAGAATGGCACATTTATGATCTGAAAATGTTTATTCTGGGGGGGGGGGGCTTGATTTAGGGGAAAATTTTTTAAAAAGCTTAACTTGGTTTCAAGGGTCTGCTTTACAGTTTGTTTTCTATTTCTAACAGCACAGAGGTGAGTAAGTGTTTAGGCGACTGTCACACACCAAAGGTCCCATTGGTTTTTCTACTTTGTCATTTGTGATGAGTTAAATGGGCTATTTTATAATAATAATAATAATAATAATAATAATAATAATAATAATAATAATAATAATAATTGATTGGATTTATAAAGCGCCTTTCAGGACATCCAAAGCGCTTTGACAGATTTTGTACTCTCTCTGGTATTTTATGATCATAAAACTTGTTTAATGAGTTGGCCTACTTTAAGACTGAAAAATTCAGCTCTTAAAAATAAATCTATAATCTTAGATTGAATTTGACTCTTTCACAAACCAAATAAACCCAAACTTTGAGATCTATCTGATCCTAAATTGCAGAGCTGAAATTCTCTGGTTTTAGAAAAATCCCTGCCACATCTTCATCAACTGCTAAGACTCTTCATCAGTGGTGTGTGTGCGCTCATAGGCGTGTGTGTGTATGTGTGTGTGTGTGTGTGTGAGGGAGAAGTGGGCAAAGGCTCCGCCTCACTCAAAGAGCAAGAGCAGAGAAAAAAGGGAAAAGCAAACTGATACACACCTCTCAAATCTGGCAGGAGGAAAAGAATAGGAGTGTATATGAAGCTTAGAAGTAA
The DNA here is from genome assembly GCA_006937965.1 of Callopanchax toddi. NCBI lineage: Eukaryota > Metazoa > Chordata > Actinopteri > Cyprinodontiformes > Nothobranchiidae > Callopanchax > Callopanchax toddi. Next base: position 1,544,196 of record SSNR01000096.1, on the reverse strand, counting down.
ACAGCAGGATCAGCAGGCAGCGCACCGAGAGCCGAGGCTCCTCGCCCCCCTCACTAACCGAAAACAGGCACCGCTGCTTCCCAGCGCCGGAGGTTGTCCCACTGCGAGCAGGATTAAGTTTTTTATGCCATCTAAAGGTGGATCATTATCTAAATCCGAGATAACAAGCGAATTTGAAATGCGTAGCCTGCGATGCTATTTTCGGAACCTCAGTAGAGCCGACGTTTGAACTCAGTAAACATCCAGTCGAGGTAGGATTCAAGATTATTGCAAAACAACGAGAGAGAAAAAAGAGGTGGTGTGAAATGTTTCCGTGTGCTGCGCCGGGGTGTAGTTTAACGCTGTCCATGTGTCCCTGCGCCATCAGCACAGGAGGGACATAACGGGGAGGGAGGGAGGGAGGGAGCAGACAGAGTGATGGAAACAGGTTTGATTCAACCAATCAGTTCAGCTAATGTTTCAGGATCCAATTAAGTATTGATTTAAAATGATATGCTGCTGATTTTAAAAACATGTGTCTGAAAGCATGAAGAATGATGAGGAAAGAGTTTGATAAAAAGTTTGGGTTCTTGTGTAAATTCGATGCAGCTTTTATTTATTTATTTATTTATTTTGCAGCCACACATTCACTTTTTATTTTGACAGGCAGAGTGGGTTCTCAAAAGCCAACTCTCCCCACTCAGTCCTCTTTTTTACTGCAGTTCTATTGGAAGAAAGCTTGAAGTGGAGGAGGAGGAGGATGGAGGGGGTGTCTCCATTGTCTGACCAGTGAAGGGGTGGGGATTGAGGCTGTATGCAGATGTGCTTCTGGCAACGGACATCTGCTCTACCCCCGTGGGCATTGTCACAACAGGCAGGGGGAACTTAGTGTGGAGCCTGCAGAAAAAAAGAGCCTTTGTTAATGATGCGCAGGCCTTGGCCTGTGTCCTTCCAGATTACAGTGTTTGCATTTTAAATTCTACATTATTAAAGCATTTAATCATCTCAAGAGGTTCACTTTGAGTCAGAGATCATGGACGCTATTTACTTCCAAACCTTGATTTAAATAATGATGCAACAGATACATTTATCCCTTTCCCCCTCCTGCTCTTCCACTTCAACTTGCACCATTTTCCCCCTGCCTCCCTGTCCTCGTCCACCTCCCACAGCTCTGCTGGGGGTCGAACTTTCTTTCCCGTCTTTGTGCCCCACATGACGCGAAGGCTGGCCTCTTTAAATCAAACACATCGCAGACATGTAGCTCTTTGTGGCCGTTTTCATTCATCGCTGTGGAGGAAAATGCAGGATGTTTAATATTTATGACACGAGCAGCTTGTGCTTCATGTAAGATGTGTGTTTGTGTTGGAAATCAGGAGTCCTGTTTGCCCCAGCAGATATTCCCTGGTGGCTGGTGGAGTCAGTGTACTGTGATTATGAACATGATTTGTGCTTGTAGGGAGTACCGTTGTACATGGCTGATCTACTGCACTGCATGCTTGCTTAGTGACATTGTGTAAGTGTGTGTGTGTGCTGTATAATACCATGCTGGACTACAAGTGCACCAAAACAGGAAGGGATGATGGATTTTCAAAGTGCATGCTGTCTGTCATACAGAGGATGCTTATGCTGATTCTGAGATGATGCTTTCTTGAAATTATGACATGTTCTTTACTTTGCTTTATACAATAAAATAACTCAAACACAGCATCAGAAATGTAAAAAAAAAAAAAAACCACACACATTTGAATTGTGCAGCGGCTGCCTGTTTGGAGCCATAGAAGCAGTTATAATTGGTTAATCATATTCCAAGAGCCTAATATGCCATTTAACACAGTAATTTGGACGCTGCAGAAATAGCTCTTGTGTGCTCTTCTGAGAATTCCCATAATGGCCGAGGCTTCTGCAAGTTCCCATAGGTTGCTTTGAGAGGGTTTTTACTGTCATGTGATGTGATTAAACCATGCATTGTGGAAAAGATGTAATAGGTGTGAAATTACACCGTGCAGCCTGCAAGAGGCTGAAATATGTCAGATGTCATGAAGACGTTTCATCATATCAGCTGCATTATTCTTATTTCTTCCTCCTCTTTGGGTTTTGTTGAAAGCATCAATGTTTTCATAGAACATTTGAATAAAAAAGATTGTTCAAGTTTTCAGAAATAGAAATCCCCTAATATTTGGAGGCGCTGATGCTCCAAACACAGATTGTTCTGTGACTCTTATGGGTGTTACTATGATGGGCCACATCTTTGAACAAGTTTAGTCTCAAAAGAACAGACATTTAAAAATCCAGCCCTGTGTTTGGTGTAATTGGTGCACTATCTTCCTCCACCTGTTCCTGGCTTGTTGTAACATGCTCTGTTGTGTCCCAGATGCTTCCGAGTGTCTTTGTTTGTGGTTGTCAAGGATAGTTTTGAGAGTGGTTGTGTGCAGCAGACAGCAGCAGCAGGTGTCTGATTCTTCTCACTGATAAGACCTGTTTGCCCAGTGTGCTTTAAAGAAACGCCTCGCTCTGATTCTTTATGTGTATTTGCACGTGTGGGTGCCTTTGCGCTTGTGCTGATATGATATATACAGTAGTGAGAGTTCTCAGTTGTTTTGCCAAGTCTTATTTTTTTAACTCTGGTGGTTGCCTTTATCCTGCCACATCCTACAAGCTGGTTTGTGGGCTTTGCTAATTCTAAATTATGTAGAATTTGCAGTTGAGTTGGTGGTTGCCAGAAGAACAAAACAATACATGTTCCTTTACTGTTTTTGGAAGGATTCAACTGAGAGAATCAAACAGAAAACGCTTAACACATTTTTGCCAAATCTTGAATATAAAACATAAAGAGATAAACGAAGCATGTTGGATTGTTTTTGATTTAAAATCATTATTATTCTGTGCATCATCTCTGAGACTCTTGGCAAAAAACGAACAAAAAAAATACTTAAAATTTTTTACTTATGTGGTTTCTTTTGCATTAAAGCAAGTTTAACCACTTGTCAATAAAGTATGTGAAGATTCCAAAAGTCATATTAGATCTAATATTTCATCTTGTTGCATCAAACCTTTGAGGGAAAGATAACCATCAAGTAAAAAAGCTGTGAGGGTCTAAATGTTTTACTGATTTTAATGACGACAGGAAAGCTCTCAGATGCAGTGGGACAGTAGAGGATGCCTTTTATCACCTGCTGCTAAAAGGCAAATGGAGGGCTATAATTGTTTTGACAGTCTTTTAATATAAATAACAAAATATCTTATATTAGTATAATATTATATTATTACACAGCTAATCAAACTAATCAAAGATTTTGAGCTGAATGGTGTTGTAGCAGGAAGTCATTAATCTCTTGCATGAGATCTTGCAATGGTTTGTGAGATAGTGCATAATGTTATTTTCAATATTTGACCAAATTGTTATCTTCTCCTGAAGATGATCTTAGTTTAAAGCTCTGGCATGAAAAAAGGTTTGCTCACTTTACCTGATGTGGGTTATTTTCTTCCATTTATCTCATGTCTCCCTTTTTATATCAGATTATGAATTACTCTTATCTACATGCACAAACTTTTTCAAAAGAAAATTGATAAGAAAATGTTGAATCATGGCTCATAGTTTGGACATAATATCAATGTGTCTAAAAACACAATAAATTCTCTGTCAGCTAAAAAAGAAATGCATTGATCTTCTTTTCTTCTTTCATTTGTGCAGTCAGAGATTTAAACACCTGCTTTTATAACTTTTAACCACACGGAACTATGAAAGAACAGTTGGACCTTCCTCCATTTACACATGTGCTTGTGTTTGTGCCTGTGTGTCGCTTCTGCAGCAACGAGCAGAAACCAAAGCACCATCTGCACGCAGCAGGCTGTCCTGACTGCTTGTTCCTCTCGCTGGGACAGAGAAGAAGCTTTCTCTGCACATTGTTATGAAACCCATTCTGCTTTTGCTGCTGCTACACGGGTTGTTAATGCTGACAGCTAATAATGTCCCTCCTGCATGACTCTGCTTTCCTGTAGCCAAAGAGAAGAGACAGAAACAAGTGAAGGGAGACAGGAAGGGAAGACTGTAGAAGTGGGGCAGTATTATCTCTATCTTTAACCAAAGCTAGTGGATAGTTGTACTCATGCTAAAAGCACAGACATCTGTGTTGTGTTTTATTTCCTCTTTTTGTTGGTTCCCTCCTACTCACTCTCTCTAGTATCTGAAGGGAGGTGGCATGAAGCAGTGGAGGGGGGAAAGGTTCTTTTGTGTCTCAGCAGCTGACATAGACATGTGTCAGGAGGATCCATCCTGCTGATGTTGGGCAAGCTGTTAACTGAAAGAGATGGTTAAAATGCTGAAGTGGGCCTCAGCCAGCAGAGAGACGGCTCTGTTTGTTTGCCATTCTGCTGAGCACCGATTCACAGAGAAAACTTTTTTGCTCAAATTCGCTGACAGAGATAAAGGGGGCGAAAAAGAGATGGAGTTGGGGATTTAGGAGTCACTCATATAAGCACACAAAGCTTCGGCCAACGTGGCTCTGTGACATTGACATTTAGACATGGTGGGGGTGGAGAGTTAAAAGCTTTTTTTTTAGTGCTGTCTTACTGCACAAACTGTTTTGCCACTGGTCACAATTCTCAGAGACAGCAGTCATTGAACCTTCCAATCACATGAATATTCAAGATATGTCTGCTTTTCTTCTCTGCCCTCTGAGCTATGATTCTTTTTTCTGTCCAGAGACTTGTCGTGTTGTGTTTGATTGGCCCTGACATTTGAAAAGGTCCTTGAATTTGAAAAAAAAAAAAGTTGTTTATGACAGCTGGAGAACTCTGCTTGCAGCAGAGTAAAAATGGTATTTTAAAAGGAGCAGGGCTCCTGCATATTTAAATGCTAATGGATGAATGTGCCGGCTAATAGGATGTTTCAATCTGGAGTTGTGCAGTACACTTTTAGCATGCATGCACACTGTCTGAATGCTGCATAATAGCAGAGGAAGATGCATAAGCTCATTTGCTTTATTAACTGATTATGTAGACGAGAAAGTGATTTTTTTCTAAATGGATCATCACATTATTCTTTTTTTAAGGCAGCAAGTACATGATCACAGCTCAGAAGCTCAAAGAAAACTTTTAAAGTCTCTAACTCACATGGAATATTTTTTTCTGCTAAAAATGACTCATCTGTGGTTTATTATCTGCGGTTACAATGCAGATAAATTGTGACAGATTGCTTTAAAAGCTTGTTGATGCAGGAACAGTTAAGAGCTGTTTTTAGGGTTGTGGTTGGGAAGAGAAGCATTAAGTCCTTGTTTTGTTAAGGATTCTAGGATTCTTTAGGGTTTCTACCTGCACACACCAATCAGGACTTTGCTGACACCAATGCAGTTGTTTTCATATTGATTTTATGTTCGCTGCACGTGCATGATTGTCCCAGAGTTCAGTAAATGGTTCTGTGCTTTCTGACTTCATTGGAAAACTGCAAACCAGAAACTTTAGTTTATACAGTTTTATGAAGTATTTATACCCAGAAATTCTTTTAGGGTCTTTGTTGTCGAAAATATTGATTTTTGTCTTACAGTCGAGTTGAGACAGGGTTAGATTTTCTACCAGGCCACCATAACACTAATGTTGTGTTTTTGACACTTTACATCCAGTTGTTGTCACTACCAGTACTACGGTGTATTGAGGCCAAGTTGAAATCTCGTCTCGTCTCGTCTTCTTCCGCTTATCCGGGTCCGGGTCGCGGGGGCAGCATCCCAATTAGGGAGCTCCAGACGGTCTTCTCCCCAGCCACTTCTACCAGCTCCTCCGGCAGGATCTCAAGGCGCTCCAGGGCCAAACCAGAGATATATTTTCTCCAGCTTGTCCTGGGTCGACCCGGGGGCCTCCTGCCGGCAGGACATGCCTGAAACACCTCCCTGGTGAGGCGTCCAGGGGGCATCCTAACAAGATGCCCGAACCACCTCAACTGGCTCCTTTCGACATGGAGGAGCAGCGGTTCTACTCCGAGTCTCTCCCGGATGTCCGAGCTCCTCACCCTATCCCTAAGGCTGAGCCCGGCCACCCTGCGGAGAAAACTCATTTCTGCCGCTTGTATCCGCGATCTCGTTCTTTCGGTCATTACCCAAAGCTCATGACCATAGGTGAGGATTGGGAGGTAGATCGACCGGTAAATCGAGAGCCTCGCTTTCCGGCTCAGCTCCTTCTTCACCACAACAGACCGGTTCATCGTCCGCATCACTGCAGACGCTGCCCCAATCCACCTGTCGATCTCCCGCTCCCTCCTTCCCTCACTCGTGAACAAGACCCCGAGGTACTTGAACTCCTCCACTTGAGGCAGGACCTCTCTCCCAACCTGGAGTTGGCAAGCCACCCTTTTCCGACCGAGAACCATGGCCTCAGACTTGGAGGTGCTGATCCTCATCCCAGCCGCTTCACACTCGGCTGCGAACCTCCCCAGCAAGAGCTGTAGGTCAGAGCCTGATGAAGCTAGGAGGACCACATCATCTGCAAAAAGCAGAGACGAGATTCTCCTGTCACCAAACTCGACACCCTCCACACCACGGCTGCGCCTAGAAATCCTGTCCATAAAGGTTATGAACAGGACCGGTGACAAAGGGCAGCCCTGGCGGAGTCCAACCCTGACTGGGAACAGGTCCGACTTACTGCCAGCTATGCGGACCAGACTCACACTCCTCTGGTACAGGGACTGAATGGCCCTTAACAAAAGACCATCCACCCCGTACTCCTGGAGCGTCCCCCACAGGGTGCCCCTGGGGACACGGTCATAAGCCTTCTCCAAATCCACAAAACACATGTGGATTGGTTGGGCAAACTCCCATGACCCCTCCATCACCCTAGCGAGGGTAAAGAGCTGGTCCACAGTTCCACGACCAGGACCAAAACCACATTGCTCCTCTTCTATCTGAGGTTCAACTATGGACCGGACCCTCCTCTCCAGTACCCTGGAGTAGACCTTCCCAGGGAGGCTGAGGAGTGTGATCCCCCTATAGTTGGAACACACCCTCTGGTCCCCCTTCTTAAAGATGGGAACCACCACCCCGGTCTGCCACTCAACAGGAACTGCCCTCGATGACCACGCAATGTTGCAGAGACGTGTCAACCATGACAGTCCTACAACATCCATAGCTTTCAGATACCCAGGTCGGATCTCATCCACCCCCGGGGCTCCGCCACTGCGTAGTTTTTTGACTACCTCCGCGACTTCTGCCCCAGAGATTGGACAGTCCATCCCCAGGTCTCCCAGCTCTGGTTCCTCATAGGAATGCGTGTCGGTGGGATTGAGGAGCTCCTCAAAGTATTCCTTCCACCGCCCGACTATAGCCCCAGTTGATGTCAGCAGCTCCCCATCCCCACTGTAAACAGTGTGAGCGAGTTGCCGCCTTCCTCCCCTGAGGCGCCGGATGGTTTGCCAGAACCTTTTTGGAGCCGACCGATAGTCTTTCTCCATGGTCTCACCAAACTCCTCCCTCGCCCGAGATTTTGCCTCGGAAACTGCCACTGCTGCACCCCGCTTGGCCCTCCGATACCTATCAGCTGCCTCTGGAGACCCACAGACTAGCCACGCCTTGTAGGCCTCCTTCTTCAGCCTGACGGCTCCCCTAACCTCTGGTGTCCACCAGCGGGTACGGGGGTTACCACCACGATTGGCACCGGCTACCTTGCAACCACAGCTAGCAACAGCCGCCTCAACAATCGCAGAGCGGAACAAGGCCCATTCGGACTCAATGTCCCCCACTGCTCTCGGGATGCGGTCGAAGCTCTGCCGGAGGTGGGAGTTGAAGACCATCTTGACAGGCTCTTCTGCCAGGCGTTCCCAGCAGACCCTCACTATACGTTTGGGTCTACCAGGTCTGCGTAGCATCTTCCCCTGCCATCTGATCCAACTCACCACCAGGTGGTGATCAGTTGACAGCTCCGCTCCTCTCTTCACTCGAGTGTCCAAAACATACGGTCTCAGGTCAGATGATACAACTATAAAGTCAATCATTGACCTGTAACCTAGGCTGCCCTGGTACCAGGTGTACCGGTGGGCATCCTTATGTTCGAACATGGTGTTCGTTATGGCCAAACTGCGACTTGCACAGAAGTCCAATAACAGAACACCACTCGAGTTCAGATTGGGCGGGCCGTTCCTCCCAATCACGCCCCTCCAAGTCACGCTGTCATTGCCCACGTGAGCATTGAAGTCTCCCAGCAGGACTATGGAGTCCCCAGTAGGAGCGCTATCCAGCACTCGTCCCAGGGACTCCAAAAAGGGTGGGTACTCTGAGCTGCTATTTGGTGCATAAGCACAAACAACAGTCAGGACCCGTTCCCCAACCCGAAGGCGCAGGGAAGCTGCCCTTTCGTCCCCCGGAGAAAACCCCAACATACAGGCAGAGAGTCTTGGGGCTAACAGAAAGCCCACCCCAGCCCTCCGCCTCTCACCCGGAGCAACTCCAGCATACAAGAGAGTCCAACCCCTCTCAAGGACTCGGGTTCCAGAGCCAACGCTATGTGTCGAGGTGAGCCCGACTATATCTAGCCGGTATCACTCAGCCTCTTCCACAAGCTCCAGCTCCTTCCCCGCCAGAGAGGTAACGTTCCATGTCCCAATAGCCAGTTTTTGTGTCCGGGGATCGGACCGCCAAAGCTCCCGCCTTGGTCTGCCATCCGATCCACATTGCACCGGACCCTTCATGCTCCTCCTGCAGGTGGTGGGCCCACAGGTGGATGAGCCCATGTATCCAGTTCGGGCTGGGCCCGGCCGGGCCCCATGGGCAAAAGCCCGGCCACCAGGCGCTCGCTCACGGGCCCCAACCCCAGGCCTGGCTCCAGGGTGGGACCCCGGTAACCCTCCGGGCCGGGTACACTGGCTCGATGATTGTACTTGCATGAAGAGTCTTTTGCACCGCACTTTGTCTCACCCCTCACCTAGGACCAATTTGCCATGGGTGACCCTACCAGGGGCACAAGTGCCCCAGACAACATAGCTCCTAGGATCATTAGGGCACTCAAACTCCTCCACCACGATAAGGTGACGGTTCACGGAGGAGCCAAGTTGAAATGTTGAGACAAAAATCAAAATATAGTTATGATGATTGAGTGTTCTGGATGTGTTTTATTGAATGAACTACAAAAATGAGTCTTTAGTTCTTCACATTAAGTCTCAAACTACCTCAGAATATTTTAAAGGTGCCATAGAATCAACTTTCAAGTGCAGCTGTTGTTCTTCCACCCCCTCATCCAATCTCCTGAAGCAAAACCTTCGTTTCAAATGGGCGGGGCAGTTGGAAAGTCGAGCTTCTCTAAGCCCCGCCCATCTCTCTTCTCCACATGTTTGTGAGACGTCAGTGGGTCTTCAAGGTCTCACAACTGCCGTGCTTTGCTCGTAGCTTCACCATGACTGTTTCCTAACTTTTGTGAGGATGTGAGCTCCCGTGGTTTTTAAAGGGTTAGGGCTACTTCACATCGAATGCGGTTGCACTGCGGTGCGGACTCCGCAAGGATTAAAAACCATGGATTCCAATCAGGGCCTTCACACCAGCTCCGGTGTGACTGCGGTGCAGTTGCGGAGCAAAGTTAACTTTCCACCACAAGTCTATTTTTTCCAGACACCGCATGCAGATCTTCATCAAGTTAAAGACGTTACATGTGCCAAACAGGAAGTGAGACGCTAGCGGGCGAGGAGTGTCCGGTATTTTTCAACATAAAACCTTTAGCTACTTTGCTATTTCCCACAAATTTCCACATTCCACATTCCCGCACATTTCCCAAAAATGAGAATGAGGAAGTGAAAACAGTGAAAATATTTGAACACTTCTGGGTCTCAGACAGTCTTTGGGACTGGTATGACTGTTAGAAGAACTTTAGAAAGTGAATTTTGCAGAATATGGGACCTTTAAGCTTATAAAAATAGTTTTTGCTAATAAAATTAATGCAGCCTAAATCTCTGGGAATTCGTTGATGTTGTTTACAGGTTGTGTTCAGTTGTTTACAGGTTGTGTTCAGCTCTACATGCATGTTTTGATGTACAAGCTCAACGAACGTTGTTTTCATTAATGCTGACTGAACTTTAAAAATAATTTAATCTCAAAATACTTCAATCTCAAAAAACCTTATTTGACGTCATTCTCAACAGTTTTGAAAAGCGTTTAGCGTTTTTCTTCTACATTTCAACCACTAAAATTAGAATTTGTTTCTGTTTACAAAGAACACAGTTTTGGCTCAGTTTAGTTTCTGTTTTTATAACTAAAAACATTTTAATAAGCATTGCATTAAGATGAGAAAGTTTTTGAGCAGAATACAAATCTTGATGATAATGAGTTAGCTTATTTTTCTTCTCTCATTTGTTGTTTTGATTTGCATTTGTGTTTTTGTACATAGTTTTAACATCCTGAATGTTATCCAACTTGGAATATTACTAAAATTTGTCTTGAGTTTTTGTTTTTTCTTTTCTTGTCTTTCTGTTGCAGTTTTAACATGAATCTTGTTGGTAAATCTCCTTTACCTCCATCAGTGTGATTAAATTAATAGAAACCTTTAGCTTTTTAATGCTGTATTGGCTTGTTCTTCCAGAGCAGCTGAAAACTGCTCACATACCACACTTTCATGCAGCTAACAGCCTCTTTGCTTGCATAAATACTGGCAGGAGTCCAAAATAGGAAAAGCTGGCAAGAGTCCATGAAACGATTTGAAACTTGAACCACACTGTTAAGTGAGTGGCTGCACTTGTGTCTGATTTAAATGAGCAGTGGACATTGGTATGGCTGCTGTCGCAGAGCATCATCAGTATCAAACACATGCACGCTCGCAGAATGTCAGAAAATGAGTTCTGAAGTACTTGTTGCTGCTTTGAGAGTTTAAATGGGGAAACCTGCTCCTCTTCACTTATCCATTGTGAAAATTGGCATATTATCCCCTCATTGCTCACAGTGATGGAAGTGTTGACAAAGTAAGTGTCTGTTCTGTGTGATTGAGTATTATCACCTTAGCTATCTCAATTATGAATATTACCACTGTTTGGTGAGCTCCAGGCTAATTCTTTGATTCTCTGCTGCTGAGGAGCTCAGTAGGAACTTAGGTTTTATTTTTTTCACCAGCTTGTTCACACAAAGACGTGTTTGATTATCACTTGTGGAGATGTTAGACTTCTGGTCCTGAATTTTAAAAAAAAGAAGAAAAAACAAAAAAAAAAGGATTTAGTGAGGGTTAATGTTTCACAGATTCCACTCTTTGTCCCTCCTCCTCCTCGAAAGTGATCCCCTCAGGACTCAGTGAGAAGGTTGGAAGACTGGGACATGATGCTGGGATGGAAAACATTTACACTCGGAGTTTGTTTTCAGGAGAAACGCATCTTTTAGCCACTAATTAACCTTTGTGTTAAAATGAATGCTCTCAGTAAAAGAGTGAAACCTTATCAGGGATTGTGCTTGAGGCATGGATTTAAGACTTTTAAAAAGCAGCAGAATGAGATAAAGTATTTAGAAAGTGAGAAATTGTTCAGACAGGCACAAAAAGTAGCACAGCTATCAGTTTATCTTTCCCTTTTGGGTAAAATACAATGAGCTTCTTAATTTCATGTTGCTAATATTCAACATCTAAGACACGCTTTGTCTTAAAAGTGAAAAGAAACCATGTGAAGTGTTTCTTTTTGTGTGTAGTTTTCAGACATTTCCACCTGTGAGGAGATGTCAACCTTCTAAACTATAAAACACACTGTTTTATAGATCTTTGATCTTTGGTCCTTTTCACATTTCTTCTTTGTCCTTTTCTCTGTCACTAAACAGTTTTTCTGATTTGAATCTGAATATCAGTGATGTCTCATAATCTGTCTTTATCTCTCTCATTTCCTCTGCTGTCTCCATGTTTAAAGTCTTCCAGCTCTCTGGCTCTACAGTATTCCTTGTGTTTGATATGTGTTGTTCTTGTACAGAGAAGCATGCCAGTGCATGAAGACTGTCAGGTTCATGTTCTCATAGAACAGCAGGAAAACTCACAGAAATACTAAAACGTACCTAAATTATAATGACTAGAATCATTATCAGAGATGAAATGAAATGAAACTAAACCAACACTGAAAACGTGTTGCTGAGAAATAAAATGTTACAGTTGAAATGATAAAACCTCATAAAGTCCCTACCTTATTTGTCCATCATTAAGCTTTTCATGTTGGAAACAGACCCCCACACACACCTCCACCCCACTCCACCCACACCCTCCCGTGTGTGTGTGTGTGTGTGTGTGTGTGTGTGTGTGTGTGTGTGTGTGTGTGTGTGTGTGTGTGTGTGTGGGCAGCAGAGTTCGGTGGTGTTCTCACAGCCCAGCTGAGACTGACAGATGGAATCATTTCACACACAGACAGAGAGGCAGGATACAGGAAACTGGGGTGTGTTTAATAGTCCTGGTGCTGCTGTGGTTGGTATTAATCTAGGTCAGTGGTGTTCAGCTCATGGCAAGTTGGCCTCTGGGGCAAGCTTGGCCTTTCCTTAACCCCATTTACTCTTCAGTTACTCAAACTTACAGTCAGGCTGTCTGATGTGTAGATTTACAGAATCTGTGAAGCTTCTAAAAACACAAAAATCAGTGCGTTGGACATTATTGTGTCTCTGTTGAAACTGATGAATGTTTTAGTTGCTGAGGAGAGGCTTTAGTTTCCCTAGAGGGTGTACTTTTATCCAGATGTACTCTCAGGTGCAGAATTTTTGGCATAGAATAATTTCATGTCTCTGTCCCCCTTTACATATAGGTCAGTATTCTTAACTATATATTGGAGCCTCTGAGAATAATTTAAAGATTTAAACATCTTCTTTTGTTCTCAAATTTCCATTAAAACATTTCAGTTCCAGTATATGATATTGTAAACATTTCTACAGCAGCTAATAAATTGCTTCTTATTGTCTATCTTCCTTTTGTACCTTGTTTTTGCTGCGTATAGATTTTTATAACTCCAGATGATAATGACACGCACATGTTTGTTTCCATGCCACAAACACGCAGAGAAGAGAGATAGGCGGGGCCATTTGAAAGGAAAGTTTATCTTCAGGAGGTTGGATGAGGGGTGGAAGAACAACAGCTGACCTTAAAGTAAGGGTCAGTTTGACCAATGCAGAGCTTTGACATGTTACTGAGATGTAAAAGAAACGATTCAGAGTGGATAGAAAGTGCAGAATATGGGACCTTTAAAAATAATCTATCACAAATGTATAAATTTTAAGTCGAATTTTATAAAGATTTTTCTTTAATAAATACAACAGGAGTTTGACTAATTTAATGTACTCCGCTGAATACGGTTGTAAGGAAACTCACCTTACAATGAGGATTACATTTCTCTATCATGGCTTTCTTCACCTCAGACAGTTTAAATGAAATCACTTTATTGTATGAACTCATCTCCACAGTTAATTTGGACTTGTTTCCCCAGTTGTTGCATATGCAGTTAATTAGTTAATTAATTAACAAAAGAGAGATCATCAAGTTCACTAATTCAAATTTGCGTGGGATAAACTCTACACACAGAAAACACAAGATTTGACTTGAACTGCTGCAAAGGGATAAACTATTCTGTGATGTACAGATATATATCTTTGTTTACCTTTTAGCACTTACCACTGTCATCATGTTGTATGTCCACAGGAAAGTAGAAGAGGCAGATTTATAAGCACAATAAAGACATCTGGACTCAGCTGTTCACCTGTCAGCTTAAGAGGTTTACATTAAATCACTGTGCACGTGTTAGTTCCTGTATCTATTCGTCCTGCTATAAATTTATCATGACAGTGGGGATTTGATTACAGACTTTGTTTTAGTTTATTAAATGTAAGGAGGAGGAGGAAGGGGAGGGGGAGGGGGTGGCAGCATCCAAAGCTTCAGTGAGTTTGGCAAACAGGCTGCAGAGCACAATAATGTCACCATTGTGCACTTTCTGGGTGACTTAAATGAATAGACATTATTACAAAATTGTGCAACAGCCCAAGTCAGCACTTAGTACCGCTGCAGTCTCATTTTTCTTAAAGCTGAGAGGAGCAAAACGATGGAGGGAATGCGGGCAGAGGAAATGGTTGTTATGAAAGATAATGTACAGGAAAAATAAGACGTAAAAAGGACACTGTGTGCCAGAGGCTGACAGGACATGCAAAGTAATGTAAAAGGAGAAATCCCAGATAGATGGAGAGACTCGGGGAGTGTGGCGATGATGGAGAAAATGTGTATTTGTCTGAGGCTCATCGTTTTTAGTTGAGATAAAAAGGAGGAGCTTGGCAGGGGGAGGAGGAAGGTGTAAATCAGCAGCCTGAGTGACAGCTTTACGTGAACCTCAGAACCACAACGATCAGATAAATGAGAGGAGAGAAACCTTCACCACCCTCTCCTCTCGGCTTCTTCTGTTTCTGCTGCCTTGCACCTTTACACACATAAATCACAGACTCCTAAGAAGTACTTTTAGTTAGCCGCTACACCATTGTTCCTCAAATTGTGTAGGATAAATCTGTCTGCTGACTATTTGCTTAAATGCAAACAGTGTCAAGAAATTTCACCTTTTATTATACCTGGTAATGAAAAGGATATTGCCAGGGTAAAAAACTTTTTAACAACTTGCTCGTTATCAATGAAAACATCCTTTTTTTTCAAGAAGAATTCCCGTTTATAGTAAATTCCATCACATAAGGTTCTTAAGTCAACACTTCATTTTGTACCAGAATCTACCCTCTGATTTATCTGGGGATAAAGGATTCCCACCAGAGACGTTAGGAAACGACGTTTCCCAGTTGGAAGAACACCCCTCTCTATTGCACTCTAGTCCCTCCTGCTGTGTTTTTGATGCTGTTACCTCAACAAGATCTCCAGAGCTTCCTTTCTGTGCCTTTTTTCACAAAAGGAGGAGAAAAAATACAACCCAAAGCTATTTGTTTCTGAAGTGTGAAAATGGCTTTCTGCTTGTGAAAAGTGTCATACGGAGAAGTCCTTCATGAATTTGTAACCTCATGGAGGGATGCATCAGGTGCAACAATGCCAGCCAACTCTTTGGGAGGCACTCACTGTGTTCTGACGCTACCCATCCAGCCTGCTAAAGTGACTTTTAAAGGACAAGTGAGACAAATTTTAAGGGTTCGTTTTGTAAGGCTGGCACATTACTGCCAAAAGTGCTTCAACCAAGTGCCTTTAAATGCAGAAATAGCAGGGTTACAGTACACACTGAGTATTCTCGACAGACGTTCTATACAAGGTAACAATACTTTTATTTAGACCTTAAAGTGTGCTGCAGGTTGCATACAGCTCACTCAACAGTTCTTCTAAGAAAGGAGAAATGTTTATCAGTCTTTGTCGTAAAACTCTAGTTTTAGTTTAATTTGAGTCAGCCCACATAATTTTATTTACTAAAGTGAATATCTGTAGTGAGAATTGCATCAGTCAGCTGTTCTCATTTAGGTAACATCCACACTCTTGTCAGGGAACCTGTGAACATCTACCACTGAGACAGAGTTGACCCTCCACACAGAGCCAGTCTGTCCCTGGAGTTGTGTACTTGTGTGAGACTTTCTCCTTTCTTCCTCTTCCTCTCCTCCAACTATGAGCACGTATTTTCTCTCAGGTCAGTCCCCGTATTGTTTAGTTATGTAACAGCACTATTTGAGCAGAGGCTGTAAAGGCTGCAGGATAACGGTACGTCCTCTCTGGCTCTCATCAGCCCGAGAGCTCTGATCAAAGTTGTTGTTGACTTTTTAACCCACTTAGAGTTAACTTTGTTTCATTTTGGAAATGGAGTGGCTCTCCTTCATATATAAGTCATATCTCTAGAATTGATTAATGGAAATGAAGTCACGTGTACCAACACTGTTGAGGAGGCCATACTTCTTAGATGATATCCAAATGGAATGTTGTTTTATGAGTATGATAAAGTTTTGTTTCAGTTTATGAACCCCTATGTATTTGTGACACAAACTTGGCATTGCACTGAGTCATGAATCATTCTTGCTCTTGTATCCTCTACCCTCATATTTGTCTTCTTGTTGTGTTTACATACTGCTGACATCATTGGTGTTTGTCAAACCAGCTTTTAATGTCACACCCAGGATGCAAGCTTTATGTTCACACTCCATTGTTTCTCACTTTTAATTTGTTTTCGTGGCAGTGCTGCAGCGCCACACACAGGCCTGGCATAGTTTCTACTGTTTTGGGTCATTTTCAGTGTTTTTTTTTTTTTTTGTATGAGAATCTATTTAATCCATACCATGTTGATGAGTGTTTTTTTTTAAAGATTTTTTGTGAAAGTACTGTTCCAGTGCTTTAGTCATTTTTTTTTTGTGTGTGTGTGTGTCCAATATTCTGCAAAATAGATTTTCTAAAGATTTTTAACAGTCATATCAGCCCCAGAGACTGTGTCTGAGACCCAAAAGTGTTCAAATATTTTCACTGTTTTCACTTCCTGATTTCCATTTTTGGGAAATGTGTTTTGAGCTAATGCTAAAACTGATGGTTTCTAAATCTTTCCTCTGCTGACATCAAGAAGGGAAAAGACCACTCTAGAGGGCAGAGCCAATCACGAGCACCTTTGTCTACCTGAGCCCACCTCCACCCTTTAAAAACCACGGGAGCACTCATCCTCACAAATTTTAGCAAACAGTCATGGTGAAGCTACGAGCAAAGCACGGCAGTTGCTCCATAGATGGTTGATCAATGAGCACAAAAGTCCTTTTTTACTCCCTTCATCTGAGACCCTGAAAACCCACCAACGTCTCACAAATGTGTGGAGAAGAGAGATGGGCGGGGCTTAGCTTTTACATGTCATTGAAATGTAAAATAAATGATTTAGAGTGGAGAGAAAGTGAATTTTATGGGACCTTTAAGGTTATCATTTAAAAGATTTTAGGTGTCCTTTAGCATCTAGATTATGCTTTAAAGCGATAAATGTGAGTTAGAGTAAACTCTGTCTAGCATGGTGAGATGGCAGCATATCTTTTGGGACCTGTGGGCTGTAATTTGGGACCTCCTTGGATCATGTTTCTGTTGCTTCATCCTGATCATACAGTTTGATATTTGGTCAGTACTTCATTCATACTTCAGATTTGTGATCTGTTTAGTTTCTAAGAAATTTTTGAAGTATGGTCTGTGATATATTTTGTAAGGTGTTATTTGGCAAAATGATATCTATAACTATCAAGACACTTGCAGAATTTTGTATTTTAGCAGAATATTCACCGCTTTGCTTCCTATGAGTCAGTGGTTTTGATAATGGGGCAAATTTGTGTTTATTCCAAACTGATCAGTTTCTTTTTATGTTTTTTGATGGAGTGCAGAATACAGTCTGTACTGAATTACATTTAAAATAATAATCTTTTTCACAGTTACTAAAAAGTGATGAATTTAGAAAATGTGTTCCATGGATTTTGTCCCCAGCTTGCACACCTTCCACATGGTGTGCATCGTCTGAAGCTGCTTTGCTGCATCATTAGACCTCTGCGTTAGTGCACATCCATTAACAAAGTGAATGCTGTTTCTGAAGACTTTAGAATAGGTCACATATCTTGTGACCTTCAGAGTTGCTGTTTGTGCAGCACAGGAGCCAGAGATGCCCATGTCTCCTCCAGTCTATTCATAGACAAGGCGGCGTGACTCCCCCGCCTCTGAGTGACTGTTTCCTGCTTTCCTTCTTGCTCAGTTACTTCTCCTCTGACTCCCACATGTGGGTCTTCAGCTCTTTGGCAGGAAGGCATACCTTGTGGAGGAGGGAAGCTGAGGCACAGCTTGAAGCTGAGATGTGTTTGGGTTGAAGAAAGATGGACAAATTTAGCAGTTACAGTGTACATTTGTCTTGAAGTCACTTTGGTTTGCAGTGCACCATCTCCTGCATTTATAGCTGCCTATTTCACAATTCAGTCACAGTGTTTGGCTTGCAAACAACCTCCAATGAAATGCAGCACATTTATAGTGCAAATATGAATAAACAATCAAATCAGAGTGATTATTTTAGGACTCAGGGATAAATTTGGGTTCTAAACACAAAAAGCTGACAGACCTGAGGCTGGTGTCACACTGTACTCATCCTGCTGGGTGGTGTTTTCTTTCCTCTCCCTCCCACCAGCCCCACTTTATGTCTTTATTCTGCTGATACAACCTCCTCCCGTCTGCTGACTAACTGACCCACATTCCTCTGTGTGACTCGTTGCCCTTTTTAATGTGTGTGTCTGCTTGCCAGTTAGGTTTTTTTTATGCATGCATTCCTTTGCCAACATCTGCTTATCTATGGCTTCTTCATCTTTTCCCACAAGAATAAATCAAATAAGTAAATAAAACATTGCATTATCCTTCAGGTTTTTGCAGGAAACAAACAGCAGATTGTTCTTTCGGTTGGCATCAGTCCTTGAGTGCAGTTTGTAAATTTTCTCATTCTGTTTTTGCCTGCTTGCATAACATTTTCTTCTGTTTAATTTGAGGAGCATCATGCTGCAAAAGTGACTTTTAGTTTTAAAAATTTGATCTAAGTGAATGCATGGGGCTTTGTGAGATGAGGCTCCCTCTAGTGGAACGCTATCTGATGGTTGTGAGATGGAATCAGCTGAGAGTAATTTGCTGTCAAATTTCACACCTTGCAATTTAATGTCAAGTAACCTAGAAAAAGCATAATTACTAATGACCTACATGGATTTAAGAGTAATGGAATCATACTTTATAACTGCACATTTTCTGCACATTCCTGCATCTTTAATTTTTGCATCATACATTTTTCATACAGTGTAAACGATGTTTTGCTTTGCATAATTTAGAATTATATTCCACCCCCTGTTATGCAGAGCTTTAAGTCACTTTGTGTAAAGTGGATTTTGATCTCCAGGTCCCGAGGGCACTGCACATGTAAATTAGCTTTACAATAACTCTGCTATGCAACATCAAATAGCTGCATTTCTTTAAGATCTTCCATCATGTGCTATCTTACCAAATATTTAAAAAGTGATAATGTATATTGTGTGAAGTAAAATGTAATTTATTTTTGAAACTTCAGGTATAAAACAACAAACTTGAGGAGTGGAGACCTAACGTGGAAACTGAGGGAACCTTTCAGGCTGTGACAGGATGTCCCTGGTCGACAAACATAAAGTAAAGCGGCAGCGACTGGACAGGATCTGTGAGGGTGAGTGTCTAAAACGTCGCCTTTCTCTTCATACAGTCTGTGTTGATTTAGTGTCTGTATCTAAAATTGGATTATGTTGGTGTGTTTGTTTTATTTGAGTGCATTTTCTTTTTATTCCAACAAGCTTTTCAGCCTGCTGCTACAAATTCAGAGAAAAGCCAGAGGGATTGCTTTGCATGAGTGTTTTTATGTGTCAAAGAGAGCCCTGGGACCCACTGAAGCTTCAAACTTTATTTTTTAAGGATGTCTAGCAGAGCCAAATGTTCTGTGTCTGTGCGTGCGTGCGTGCGCGCGTGTGTGTGTGTGTGTGTGTGTGTGTGTGTGTGTGATTTTGTTTGAGAGTAAAATGTAGAAGAGGCCTAATTGGTAGGAGAGTGAGCCTTTAGTTTGATGTTTCCAGATTGCTAGAGAGATGAAGAAAGGAGTTTGTAATAAAGTGAAGCATTCCTTTGAGCGCATGCATTGATTATAGCAGGATGTGGAATTGATTTGTGCGTGTTTGTGCATTTACATATGTATGTGTTCCAAATAGAGAGGAACACAAAGCAGAACATTTTCTCTTTGTTTTTTCGTGCTTGTTTGTTTACTTCAATATCGACAGGAGTCACTAAAAGTTAAAGTGTTTATTTAGTGTCCAAACTCAGATTTCTGTGCCTCTGTGTCAAAAAGACCAAATCACTCCTGAGTTAATGGTTTAAAACTGAGTCCAGAAAGAGAAATTAAACTAGAATAAAAAGTTTAAACCGAAATATTTTGTTTGAATTTGACACATTGGAAGACATGTTGCATTGCATGATTAAAATAATGACAGGGTAATATGATCTTACCTCTGAATGACCTCTGTTTAGTGAAATAAAATTTACATCCTTCATGACTGATTGGCTACATAGATTTTTCTGATAATTTTCAAGCAGAAATGTCTCCTGCAGCAGCAAATCGTAGCATTTCCAGACTGCCCAGTGTCAATTCAGAAGGAATTTCTTAATATTTCTGCTGAAATATCTGTGCATTGCTAAATGTATGTTCTAACAGTTTATAAAATAATTTTTGCATGATGTGTTTTTCTTTAAGTGGAATTGTTTTAAGACAGCAGCAATACAATTTGGTCTATTTCTCCAAACAGAGACCATTCAGGAAGTTATAACTTTTACAAAGAAACACACTTCTCCTTGAATTTCAAGAAGGGTTTGGACAGTGTTGGGAAAATATCTTTAAACTGTAGTATAATTAATTGCTATTGCTAAGATGATGATGATTATGTTTTATTTTAATAACTGTAGTAGATTGTTCTGGTTTATGTAGCAACAAAAAGGGGTTTTAAATAATCTCTATAAAAACTATTTCAGTCTAAAGTCTTAATTCAATAAAATGAAACTGAAATATTAAAATTTAACCATAATATAAATATGTAATGTGATTCTGTTCTTCATGTATTCAGTTGCCTCAATATAATACTTCATTTTGCATATTTAAAGATTTCATAAAACTTGAAACTCAATAAATTATTGCTGTAATAATAAATAATCAAATAGGAAAAATATAATTGTGTAGGAATTTCTCCATCCAGTTTCTCTATAGTTCCTCCAATAATAACAAAATCATTATTTACTGAGGTCTAACACTGAAGACTTCATTTATTGATTTGTTATGTGGTGTTTTGACTCTATTTGCTTTTTTTCTTCTTTTTAAAATATTTCATCTAATTGGTCTTTGTTTCTGGACTCAAAAGAAACTGGTTTTGTTCCTTTTCCCTCTCTAAGTGAATCACAAGACTTTCAGTTTTTAAATTATGATTTTAATTTAAGTGGAACCAGAAGATTTTCTTGGAAAGAAAAATGTACTTTACATTACGCCCCAGAGCATCAAAAAACAATGTTCCTTTCTGTATATTTTCTGAGGAAAATCCCAGAGAGGTTTAGAAACAGGTTTTTATAGGTTCCTAAATGAAGCGGTGATGCTGCTGTTTCCACCCCCAGAATGAGAGCCACATGTGGCGTCTTAAAACTCTCCAAACCACAGGCCTTCCTGCTCTAGGAAACATATTTTCCTTTTCTTTTTTTAAGCAAAAGGAAGGACTGAGTTGCATCAAAGCAGTATGTAAAAAACCCAACATACTGCAGTATCTCTTGCTCTCCCATGACATCGTCTTTAAGTCCATGTCTCTAATCAACAGTGAAGTCACTCCTCTAAAGAGGAAGAAGAATTTTTTGGTGCAGTTAGTCACCACAGCTGCTCTTAAAAATGTGTAGAAGAGTGTGATTCACATCAGGGAAGTTTAAAGATCAGAGGGTGGTGAATCACGCCGTTTTCACAGTAGCATTAAATCTACTCAGCCATATAAAAAGGGTATTTTAAAACCAGAGACTTGGGGTGTTCTGCACCATAATGTCAAAGCCACCCACTATTATCTATAAACAGACTGTTGGGACTGAGGCGTGAAATAGAAATCAAAGTTCATACCGTGTGTATTTGCAAAAACAAGGACGTTTTTACAGAGTGATTGTGTCGCAGTCATGGTTTGAGCTTTGGCCGGACAGAAAGAGCAGCTTCTCTAATTTCCATTTATTTTCTGAGGATAACTGTGTCAATCCAATAGTTGTTTCACAGCAGAGTGCATTGATTACATCTTTGTGATGAGTGGCTAACTGAATCGTGCCTGTGGCCTGAATTACATCGAGAACAGCTGATAAAATGTGACTGTTTACTCCAATCGGAGGCAGTCATGGTGCTGGATTGTAGAATTCGCTGGATGTTTTCATCTGATGTGACTTGTTTACAGGTGAAAGGTACCAGATATCATTGAGATAAAACACAGAAAGAAGCAAATACTTTTTGGAAGCTGGAAAACCAAAAAATGTGGTTTGATTAATTATCACCAACCAAACGGGGGTTTTCCAGGAGGAAATGATTTAAACTGGAGCTGGACTCATCAGGTCTTGTGATCAATTTAGTGAGCAGACAAGAACCCATTGTTTAGTGTCCAGTAGGACATCCACGAAATCCTAACTTTTTCCAAGTGCTTTTTTTCTTTAAAAAAAAATAGCTGCAAGGCTTAATTGGCTGACAAAAATATAATTTCTTTTTATTTCTCATGTTCAAGCCAATAATATTAATAATTATAACAATAAATTTAATATAAATACATAAATATAAAATTGGCAAGTAAAATAAAATGTAAATCCAAACACGCTGCAGCCATATGAGAGTGTGTGCAATAGAGTCTCAACCCTGTTATTAATTAGCATCAGTGAATTCCTAATTAATCATCCAAATTGCTACAGTTATTTCGCTAATAAACCTAACAAGACTGTTTAGTTTCGATATCAGCTTCCAGGATGTATATGTTCTCACTGCTCCTTCTGTCGTGGGTTTGATTAGGTGCCAACAAAAATGTAACTGCAATAAGGGAACTGTGACAAACATCTGTTGTGAGCTTCAGTTCTCATACTCCCTCACTCCCCCCTTTTTCTCTGTCTGCGTCTCCTTCTGTCCGCTCCATCTGTGTACCCAGCATGCACTGGCTCGTGCGGCGGTGTAGTCTCTTGCCATTGCCATTTAGCCAGAGCTAACTGACTGATCCGAGCAGAGATGAGATTTGAGCGGTGCTGCGACGTGAAGTAGGTCGCAGAGTGAGAGCGTGCTCCTGAATTGTTGGTTTGTGATTGGATGCAAACACCACAAGGTGGGGTAGTGGATTTTGTCATGATGAGTCTGAGGAAAAGTTAGTGCTCAATGCAGCCTGTGAACAGCAGGGAGGTTTGTTTAAACAGAGAATGGGAAGTAATAAAACCAGTAACACTAACATTTAAATAACCGAGCCTGTCGATGTTCTTAACAGATGTA
Organism: Callopanchax toddi; assembly: GCA_006937965.1. Taxonomy (NCBI): domain Eukaryota; kingdom Metazoa; phylum Chordata; class Actinopteri; order Cyprinodontiformes; family Nothobranchiidae; genus Callopanchax; species Callopanchax toddi. The sequence goes on along the minus strand of SSNR01000096.1, from coordinate 1,521,281 downwards.
ACAAAAGGTTTCATTCAGGAGTAAAAGTGAGAGCATGTGTGCGTGAGACTTCTTGCATTTCATCCGTCTTGTTTTATCTCACTTGCTCCTTCATATTCTGGCATCCAGCTCTGGGATGAAGTCATTGGAGTGATGTCTTAGTCCAGCTCAAAGCCTCTCTCCTCACTCCTCAATTTTTCTTGTTCCTTTTTTGCTTGATGGAGCTGGTGTGTACATGTAGCTCAGCAGTTGCTCAGTGCTGTGAATTATTACAGAAACCTGTGGTTTTCTCAGATCAGAAAAAGAGACTGGTTCCAATTTATGGGCGGAGGAACCTCTGTGTGACATCTGTTGCAGAAGAAAACCAGTAAAATGTGCAGCACACTGCTGTTTATTTGCTCTAACACAATGAAAACAAATACTTTCACTTGAAGCTAACTCATCATGCATGATCGTCATTTAGATAAGCCATAGCTGCACCGTTATCGACTTGTGTTTACAGTTCATTTAGTCCAGTTGGAGATGCTTTCAGAGACAAACATTCTAACTGTGCATTGCAATTCATCTGACAGCATCATTCTTTGCAGCGGTATTGGTATTGTAATCTCATTTTCTGTTAGTGCCTCCTGCCACACGCTCATGCATAAGTCAGTGTGTTTAAAATGCAAATCACGCCTTTGCTACGTGACCTGTCACACTATGGGAGACAGTTGTTTTTATTTCTGTTGAGGGGCAGTTTTCACTTGGAGTTGGCGTGCAATTTTTTATTCATGTATGCACGCCGGACCAAGGCCAAGGCTTTAGCAAGGGATTACATGAGGGAATGAAAAGGGACATAAATGAAGCTCTGCAGCTGTTTCAGTCTTTTGCATGTCAGAAGATGAGCAGGAGCAGGTTCAAACGGCTGCAGAGCAAATGTGTGGGTCTGCGAGGTGGATGGTGAATTTCTAAATCAGCTTGTTATACGTAACCCTGGGGTTTCTATGTTTGATAAAGGGTGGGAACATCATAATATTCATGCACGCATGTACAAAAAGTTACCAATCTCTGGTCTTCCTGCTGGCTTAGCTGCAATATAAATGTGACATAAAGAACCATAGAGGATGAGTGACAGGAACGTGTAGAATCTGTGTGCACTGCATGACCAATTAGTGCAAATTATGACTTCCTAAATTGAGAGTGAAGTGATGTTTTATTCTTGAATAAAAATATACAGAACATTATCTCTGGAATCTGAAATCTGTTAACAGAACTAGATCTTTCTGCGTATTTTAGCTCTTTAAAATGTTTCACCAGTCAAGCCTTATTCAGTTCAAAGTCTTTTTAAGCTTCTGCTGGGGTGGTATTATATTTGCTCTAAAAAACCTCCAGCTTAATTCCTAAATCCTTCTGTTACAGTGAAGCTGGCGTTGTGTGCACAGTCTTGAAAGTGTGTCAAATGGAGGAACATTTGAATTTGAATATTAAACATTGTTGAGTTTGAGACAAACAGAACTGTGGGATTCATTTTCCTGTCAGGATTAGATCCACAAACCCAGAGAACACACCTCTGTCCCTGTCTTTATGTTTGATGATGACTTCAGTGTGATCCACTCTGCTGTACTGAGAGTCTCTGGAGAACCGAGTCAGATGAAGTGATGAGGAGAGTGCAGGAGACATGGCCTTGACATGAATGTGAATGTATCTAAGAACGTGAGACATTCTTTCCTCGCTTTAGGAAGAAATCTTTATGTCCAAGACAGTGACTCGTGTAAACAACATCTCAGTGAGCCATAATATATCAAGTCAAAGTCCCAGGACCCTCCGTGTCTTCCTGTTTCCAGTCTCGGCCGGTCATGGAGGAGTCAGAGCGAATTTCTACTAAAAAGTTATTCATTCCCCGCCTACTGAGGGCGTTATTTTTATTTTTACACTTTATATGGAATGGCAAGGCTTGGAAAGGATACGCGTTTATTTTGGTCAAGAATTTCAGTCTAGAGCAAGTATCTCCTCATTTCTGGGTTCTGCAGTTTTCCCATTCAAGAGCGACGTGTTTCATAAGCACAGTGTGACAGTCAGGTCTCAGTGTGAGAACATGATTTGTGAGCTGTGACCGTGATGCAGTCATATAGTTTGAGCAGGAGCTGAGAGCCACGACGCATAGTTTATGACCGACTTTAGAGACCGGAGTGACGCGCTGTGTGCACGTGTGTGTAGAGATGGGGCTATAGAAAGCAGGAAGGGACAGAATGGATGTTTTGGGAGGGGCCAGGCTACGTTGGATTAAAAAAAATGCTCTCTTGCTGAAATGCTCCACATGTCACATTTAAGTTTCAAACTTTGTGTTGAAAGACAGAAAACCCTTACATGTTAATTAAGTATTCTAATGTTATTCAGGAGCTAACTGTTACAATCGTATTATCAGTGGCATCTCTGGCATGATATTTTAAGTGGGGCCCAAGTTAATGTGTCTGGAACACCTGAGTCTATACTTGTGTGAACACCTTGTGAGCACCTGTGTGTGTATGCACGCTTGTGTATATAAGGTTTCTCCATGGGAGTGTTCAATAATAAGTGCGAGGAGCCACAGACCCGCCCCCCCAAGACCCATGGAAGACATGGAGGAGACCTGAACCCCAGACATCCGGAGGCCGCCCAGAGTACGGACACCCCAGGAAAGACCACGATGGGAGCAGCCGCAACCAGCCCCCCCCCCCCCCCCCCCCCCCCCCCCCCCCCCCCGGGAGAAGTGCAGAGGATCACCTCGTGGGGTTCACCCAGCAGCCACTGAGCCAGAGCCCCAGAGGGCTGCAGGACCACAGGCCCCGCCAGTGGCTGGCCACACAGGACAGATCCAGGCCAGACCCAGAGACCCAGGGGTGAACCGGCCCTGATGTGAAAATCATCAGAAATCTTCATTCATTTTTTTTGTCTTGGTAGCTAACAAGCTAACCAAAACTATAGCGGATCACTCAGTGCGTTTACATGCAGTCTAGAAAACCGAATTATTGCCTTAAATCGACTTAAGTCGGTTTTTTCAACTGCATGTAAACACGTTAGTCCGGCTGAAGTCGAACTGGATCTAATCAAGCTAAAGCATCCAGATAATGCGGCCGTAGCTCGACTTCCTCCTCCATGTAAACAGCTTAGTCGAGCTAATGCTGTCTGGGAGCTCCTCCTCCGAGAGTGACGACACCGCGGAAGTGGGAATACAAACAAATCAGTAGCGGTAAAAGACGAGAGCAGCAAAAACAAACGGACAGCTTGCCAGCGCTGGGTACACGAAGACGCCCGATCAAATTTGTGACCGATAGAAGCGTTTAGAACAAGAGTTTTTAAACGCTAAGAAAACAACCGGCAAGACCGACAGGAAAGGGCGCATGTCGCCCCCTATCGTAGCGGAGTAGAACGAACTTCATTTAAGAGTTCGGTTTTCTAACAGACATGTAAACTAGGATGAAGGCTCCCAGTTTATTAACATAAGATCGACCTAGACCGATCTAGCTCGACTTAGATGTGCATGTAAACGCACTGAGTGTTATCCTACAGAATGTAAACGTAACATCATGTGTGGTGTACCAATATTTTAATTGAATGATCTGAATTGACTGGCCCCAACTTTGATATTTCAAGAGGATTTAACCTACTGAGCTTGTCAGTTTTCTGGCAAAGACTTAGATATATAAACACAAATGTTTATAACTGAATCTTTTTGGTAACAGAATGAGCATGTTATGGTAAACTGAGATCAAGAGGTTTGCTGAGGCCTGCAGGCATCCAGCAGCTACATATTATCTCTAAACACAACGTCAATAGAACAATATTCAAACAATGTCTATGATTTGAGAAAATAACTTTCATAGCAGGTTTTGTCTGTGCATGACTGACCAGAATAGAAGAGAATATGGAGTTTTATTGTGCCAGCTAGCTGAGCACACTGTGGGTCTCTTTTAAGCACACACTTACCAAACTATTGTCTGAAATCGACTGAAGTCATCTTTTTTAACTGCATGTAAACACGTTAGTCCGGCTGAAGACGAACTGGATCTAATCGAGCTGCAGCACCCAGATAATGCGGCTGGAGCTCGATTTCATCTGCATGTAAACGGCTCAGTTGAGCTGATACTGGCTGGACGCTGCTCTTCCGGGATCGTGGAGGTGGCATTACCAACAAATCAGTATTGGTAAAAGAAGATGGCAGCAAAAACAAACAAACAGCTTGCCAGCGCTGGGTACACGAAGACGCCCGGGCAAATCCGTGTCCAATGGAAGCAATTAAAACAAGTGTTTTTAAATGCTAAGAAAACAACCGGCAGAACGCCAACATGAAAGGGCGCATGGCGCCACCTATCGTAGCGGAGTGGAGTGAACTTCATTTGAGAGTTTGGTTTTCTAACTTACATGTAAACTAGGATAAAGGCTCCCAGTTCATTATGTGATTTCTTCCATTTGCAATGCGTTTGATTGCTTGTACTGTACAGTTGATTGCTTTCATGACCACATGGAAATGAGTTACTTCTCCAAAATAAAAACATTTTTCAATCCATTTTTGCTTTCAAGAAAGAAGATATTTTTAGGAAAGACAAGAAATATGTATGTGCCCCTCCACCCTTAAAGTATAATTTATGCACAAATATAGGAAGCTGAAAAATGTCACATTATGAACAAACCTTTAGATGCTGCAAAAGCTGCTAAACCTTGTGAAAAAGTCCACATTTTAATGAAATTCAATCTGATTTATTGACATAAAAATATTACAAACAAAATGGAAAAACGATTAGAGTAGCAAAGATATCAGAAAATTACAAAAGTCATTATAGGCTATTAGTCACAACAGACACAGAGAGTTTGTTGATTTAAAGCCAGTCTGAACAGGTGGGTTTTGAGATTGGACTTGAATGAGGGCAGACTGTTTTTGTTGTTTTTGTTTTTCGGATGTCAGGAGGAAGTGAGTTCCAGAGCCGGGGAGCAGAGCGACTGAAAGCTCTGTTTCCAACAGTGGTTAGATGGGCAGGAGGAAGCATGAGGTGAGGGGCAGAAGAAGAGCTGGGGGAGCGGGAGGGAACAGCAACGTGGATGAGATCAGAGATGTATGGGGGGTGTGATGATGGAGACGTTTGTAGGTGAGGAGCAGGATTTTGAAGGTGATTCTGTGTTCAGATGGCAGCCAGTGGAGACGCTGGAGAACGGACCTTGTCTTGGAATTAACCACGTTTTTACTCTGTATTGTTTAGGTATCTGTCTCTGATGTCCTGGACTTGGGATTTTCAAGCCCAGTCAAGACATGACCTACATTGACTGTGTTTAAATGCAACTGATGAACTGGTAAAGGGGGCAGCAGTCAGTAGGTAGAGTGTTCATTGTGCAACCAGAGGTTATCGGTTCTCTGCTCCAGCTGGATTACTCGTTGTGTCCTTGGATGAGACACTTGACCCACATTACCTGCTGTTGGTGGATGGAGGGTCCAGTGACACCTGTATATGGCCACCTCACTTCTGTGGCTACAATAGTGCCATCAGCATGTCAGTGACTGTAATGTAAAATGCTTTGTAGCCAATGACATAGATAAGCACTATATGTAGTATTTTTTATTTTTCTTTTGAAAGTTTTAATGGTGGGCTGCATGGTGGCGCAGCTGGTTAGCACTGTTGCCTCGCAGCAAGGAGGTCGTGGGTTCGCGTCCCGGCTCTGCGGCCTCTCTGCGTGGAGTTTGCATGTTCTCCCCGTGCATGCGTGGGTTTCCTCCGGGTACTCCGGTTTCCTCCCACAGTCCAAAGACATGACTGTCAGGCTAATTGGGCTGGTAAATTGTCCTTAGGTGTGAGTGGGTGCGTGGTTGTTTGTCTCGTTCGTCTCTGTGTGGCCCTGCGATGGGCTGGCGACCCGTCCAGGGTGTCCCCCGCCTCTCGCCCCTTGACCGCTGGAGATAGGCACCAGCTCCCCCGCGACCCTCTGTGGAGGACTAAGCGGTTTCAGAAAATGGATGGATGGAAGTTTTAATGGTCCACATGCACCAAGGAGGAGAGGACAGAAGAAAACAGAGAGCGCTATCTGTGGCTGCTGCAGAAATGTCATCTAAGCCATCAGTGATACAATTTGCTTATTTAAAACAGAAAAATGGCCTTGAAAATTGTCTCGCATCTGTTTGACTTAAACCCCTTCCATTGGTCTGTCTGTCTATCTATCCATGCATCCATCCATCCATCTATCTATCACCGTTCCTCTGCCTGTCTGTCCGTCTGCAGAATAAACCGATTGTTTTCTGAGATCTTCCTGCTCTTATTGCATAACTTAACTTAATTAAACACAACTTTAATCCAACTTACTGTGATGCCAGCAGAATTCACAGGCAAGACAGGCATTAAAATGTGGACTTTGACTTTTTAGTTTAATTTACAGGTCACTGTAATTTCCTACGGTAACCTGAGATGAGATTAAGATGGAAATGGACACTTTCCATATACATGTGGTTTCATGTATTAATAAACAAACATTCAAAAGAGACCAGATTTCAGCCTGGAGAAGGTTAAATAAACAATAAAGTGTTCCTTCAATTACATATGGGTTTATATACATAAATAATAGACCATGATGTGGAATAGTACCATGAAGTGGAGACAGTTTGTCATGTTGTTTGTGCTCACCAACTAACAAAAGGGTTTGAAAAGCAAAAGAGCCTTGGATAAAATACTCATGCAAAAAAAAAATCCCCACCATCCCCCTCTGCAAACATATGCACACACACACACACACACACACGCACGCACACACACACACACACACACACACACACACACACACAACTCTCCCCCAGTGTTTTTTTTTTTTTTTTTGCTACAAAAGGAGCAAATCCAGATTACAGAGCCTCTGTAAATGAAGGAGATCAGAGGAGATTTGTAAAGCAGGGGGAAGATGGTGCATTTTGCAAACAGAAAGAATCACTTGGTTTGATTATCCATGAATCTAAAATAAAACACTGATAAGTTTCTGTGTGACTGTTGATCTATGCAGTGGTGGGCAAACATGAAACAGTCTGTGTTAATGTTTTGCAAATTCCATGCATTATAATTTCCAATCTCCTGCAGCTAATATACAAACAGCAGGTCAGAGTAATCCCAAATCAAGGAGAGTGAGGCGGTAACACCGAGAACCACAGAGCCATCAAGGACATTTCAGTGAGCTGGGTAACAGTTGCGTGGTGGCTCTGCTGCAGGCATGGGGTCTGAGGGATTAGTGTCCAATCAGAGTGGATTTGATATGTACTGACAGCACATAGGACTAAGCTAAGATAGCTGTATTTAATTTGTTTTCAATGATGCCGCACACCTTACGTGGCCTGCCCTCCTTGCACTGTGAACCTGGCAGATCTGAAACCTGTTGACCACTGAACATCAACAGCAGCTTCAGGTAGGTGTCTCCAGAGGTGGGGGCAAACATGTTTTGGGGGTTGAATCCCGTTCATTGGCATCACCATTCCCATCATCATCACCATCATCAGATTTGCTATCTGGTTCACGTGACATCACAGAAGGAAGTGGAATTAAATGGGCTTTATTTAGATGTAATCCCTTATAGCAATCGGCAGACTGAGTAAAATGTACTAGTGAAGGGGGAGATAAACCGTACTGGATTAGTTCAAGCCCCTGCCCATCCCAACCCATAACCCAGCCTATCCTCTTTTTGTCTGCCAGCAAATGTTTGGTGGCTATCTTAAGCTTGCATCCTATGATCTGGTCTTCCATGGAATAACTCAGCAGCGTTTGTGTGGTTTTGTGTGATGTGGATATTTTTTGTGTGTGGTATCCTTTTTCATCCCATACAAAAAGTCAACATGGCCAGAGATTAATTATTCAAGGACCGCCAGCTAAAGAGGGAGTCACCTGATAGTGTGGACTTATTACAATCCAGTATCAGGTGAAACGGTACACCTTGTTACGTGTCTTCTATGCTTGCTGTTCCCTCTTCCCTTGTTCTTTGTCAGTGCTGTAGATGAAGACTTTTAAACACACTTCCAAGAACCTTTTTTGACTGTTTATCTCCACTTTGTAAAACTAGTTTTTCAGCTATTTTCTTTTTGTTGCCAATGCTTGTCCCTAACAAACAATTGGCTCTTGGACGCTCCCACAGTTGGGACACATTAGGAGGGAATGAAGGTCAGTGGGAGAGACAGTGTGACAGTGTGTACGAACAGCAAGCCAGAGTAGCAGCTCGACGGAACTCCCTGTCATACGGGGAGGGGGGAGGGTGGTACGACACTCCACCAGGGGTGCGTCCTCCTGACCTGGATTTGAAACGTGCTTCATATTCCTACCAAGACTCTCCCTACGGACAGGTTTACGCTGAGCGACTCGATCCACGGGGGCTGAGGAAGAGCTCTGTGCCGGATTTAAACCACTACGAACGTGCACCTATGGCTCACCGAGGATCCATACCACACCAGGATTACTATTCTCATGACCCGGCCATGACTCCACGGCCACCTGAGGGTCTTTACCGGTCAGAGCATCAGCCTCCTCTACCTCACCCTCATCCACTTAGCAGGTCAGGTTCACATTTTGGGATTTCACCTGGGGCTCGCACAGCGTGGGATCAGGGTCAGCCAGGTAGGACAGGACCTCAAGCCCCTTCATCACCTCTACCTCCTCCTCCACCTCCTCCAACAGTTCATGAATTGAATCGAGCTTATAGAGAACCTGGTGCTATAACTGTTGCCAAGATGATGCAAGATGGCCAACAGCGCTTACCTTCCAGGGACCTGCCTCCCATTCACTATAGTATGGAGCCAGTTTCACCTCGATATGCCAGTGAACCGCCACCTCTGACTGGTCAGTCAATCTATGCAGATGCTGAGGGTCGCCCTCTGGATTCACAGCAGCAAGTTGCTACCTGTCTTGTCGTAGATCCTGCAACTCAAGGTATGATATTAAGACAAGAGACAGCATCTCCTTATACAATCCAACAGCAGCAGCAATTACAACAGCAACAACATATACAGCAGCAGCATATACAGCAGCAACAATTGCAACAGCAGCAACTCCACCAGCAACAATTTCAACAGCAGCAGTTACAGCAACAACTGCAGCAGCAGCAGCAACTACAACAACCAATTCAACAGCAGCAGCTTCAGCAAGAACAGATGCAGCAGCATTTGCAACAGCCATCTCTACCTCCACCTGCCATGCCAGTGTCTGATCCAAACCTTGCTATGACTACTCCTCTTCCAGCTCCACCTGTTCCAGTCCAGACTGCTGCAGTTGTCCCAGCTGTGCCTGCTCCTGTTCAGGCTGCAGCTACCCCTGCCCCTCCTCCAGCTACTCCACTTCCTGCTCTACCTTCTGCTGCTCCTCCAGCTGTCCCACAGACACCTTTGCCTGTAGACCCAAAGAGGGCGGTTGACCCAGAATTCCTTTCTTTGTTGCGAAATGAGGGCCTAACAGAGAGCACCATCTCCTCACTCATCCAGCAGGGATTTGACGCCACTAGCATGCTAGCTGTGATGGAGGATAATGATGTCCGCACTGTTGCTCCTAACCTTGGCCAGGCTCGTGTACTGTCTCGTTTGCTCCACAGCTTCAAGCGGCCCATTGAGACTACCCCTGCCCCCTCCCGACCTCAGACGCCCATGCGAGGCCGCTCTAATAGCTTTAGCCATCGCTCAGATATCTATCAGCAGCAGCACCATCATTCGTCTCACCCTTCTCAGGCTTTGGCCATGGATCCTCAGCTAATGCCACCACAGACCCCTGGGATCATGCAAACCATCTCCCCAAGAATGGGAGAAGTAATGAGTAGAAGGCCTAGCAGTGCCCCTTCTCAAAACCTCCTAGAAGCCTCTGCAGGCTACCCTGGCCAACCACTTCGATCCCCTGGGCCATACGCTGGAGCCATTATGCCTGTCCAGGCAAGACCTATGTCAGCCTACTCATCAGGGGTAACAATACCTGGGATGCCTATGCACGGTATGCAGATAATGCCACAACAAATGACTGGGTCAATGCCTGCTATACCAGGATCTATTAACTCCATGCCAGGGATGCCGCAGCAGATGCCCATATCTATGCCGGCTTTGCAGCAGCCTCCCCAACAAGTTCCAAAAGCATACTCTACCAATTACACAGTACCCATGGAGCTGATGAAGAGGGATAGGAGTTTATTGCCAATGTCGCCTATGCACAGCCCTCACCCAAGTCCTCAGCTGATACGTAAAGGAGGGGGACCTGTATCAGACAATGCCCTGGTTCCAGTGGGAACAGCTGTTCAAGGCCAAGGTGCCTTGATTGCTAACCAGAAGCTAAGTCGGCGCACAGGTCCACCTGTCATCGTGTCCACCATGGCATCTCCAGACACAAGTAAATCCTTTTCATTTTAATTTTTTCATAGTGATTTCATGATTGTTTGATTTTTAATAGACTCTGGCTTTTTATTCGTGGTTGATTTGGATTTACTACATAGGAAAATTAATTTCTACTAAAGTTTTTCTAAGATCAATATGTAAAACCATTTTAAAGAGCTCGTATTGCTTTGGGAAGTTCCAGGATTGCTGTGATATTTTATTTTCACTGTTCAGTTTATACATCCAAGAGCATTTCAGTACATTGAAAATAACAGCAAGTGTTGTTGCAGTCGTTTGTTTAAATCTATACTCATTCATCAACTCGATGAACAATTTATATGTAAATACAGCTCAGCCCAGGAAGTAAATTTGTGTTTTGCTTCCAGATCAAGAGAATGTGCAATCTATTTCACCGAGTGGGCTTAGTGGCAATACTGTAGATGCATAAGACTTGATTTTATGAAAAGCTAAATGCAAAAATTGAACGTTTTGGGTAATAATTTAATCTTCTGAGGAGTTTGTGTTACTCTGTCAAGTCTTGGAGCTAACTTCATCAGCAGTTTAGTTGTATCTTTTCTTTTTGTCTTGGCAATAGGAGCAAAAATCCTAATCTTTTTCAAAAACTGTCTTCCAGATTTGAATTAATACAGTTTAAGGATAACTTTTGCTTCAAGCTCTCTCACAGATCTTCTTCTGTCCTACTTTCTTTTTCTGCATTTGTCATGATTCTCAAAATTATATCTCGCCTTCTTGTCTGCTTATCTCTGTGAGAACCAGATTTGTCAGACATTTTTTTCATACTTTCTGTGAAGTCTTTTATAATTTTAGTGATCTCATGCTGGTCCTTTATCAGAATGAGAAACCAGCTCATTAAATGTAACACAAAGTGGCGTTGATAGGGCACAGTATGGAGGATTTGGGAGGAACAGCTGTCAGCATCTTTTCTGGTACGTTTCAGATTTTAACAACTGTGCTCAGTTCATGTTACAGTCTGTCAGTCGCTGCATTCATGTGTGAACAGCTCACATTAAGATTCCTCTGACTAGAAAAGTCAGATGTGTGCAGAGGTGTTAACTTTGTGGGAAATGAAGTTATGCATCTGTTCAAACGGTTTGCACACAATGTTGGAGATCAGGTTTGTCACTTCCCTTGTTTATAGTTTGATTTATGCAAAATTTTTCTGTATGTGTTTGCATGCAATGAGTGCTTTTAGTTAAGAAGTTTAATCATAATCAAAACTGGGCTCAAATTTGGAGTTTCTTCCTTCTGTTGCACCTTTATTTGAGATGCAACATTAGTCTTTTGGAGGCCATCAGCTGTGATATCACTGTTTCTGCAGCTGCTCTTAATAAAGTCTTAACTGCTCTCATTTGGATTCACATATCAGGTTGCAGCTTTTACACAAAGTATGTTCTTTTCAGTCCTATGATCTAATAAAATGAGTTTTCAGACATGTTGGACAGAAAGAACAGATATTTCCCATTAACACAGCTCACTAGAGGGAGACTATCACATCATCAGACAGATAAAATCGAATTACCTTTCTGACGGTCGGCGTGTGATTGTCATTTTTTTCTGTGCAGGTTGCAATGAGAACAGAGAGCGAGAGTTTTAATCCTTCAGATCCTCATTTTCCACAGCTGCACTAATCCATCTGATTCTGCTCTGACCAGGGAGCACGTTTAAACAGACTTGAAATGTTCAACACAAATCGAGTACAAATTATTTGACTCAGGCAGTTTTATTGTCTTTGAGACTTTCAGGCCTAAGAGGGAAGGTATTAAAATTCCCTCTTGCTCTGCTGTCAAAACAGGCTGCTGTTCTTGGCTCTCCTGCACTCGCGCGTTGGAAACATATTTCTTCGAGTCTGCCTCGTACATCACAATGTTAGCACACACGCAGTTAGCGGAGCAGACCTTATTTGCATGTGACTGACATTTGTTGCTTTGGTAATTTCATCTCTTAATGGACACGTCCGCAAAGCTGCTCTGAAAGCATATTCCTAAATTGTATGTTGCTAGGCAACGTGGGTTTTGGTGGATATTGTAGGCTGATTTGCTTCTGGTTAAAGCATCTGTCCATTGTTTGAAACTACTCCTGATTTAGACCTTGTTTTCTTTCTTTTGCAAAATAGCCTGCAGAGTGCATACATTTAAACATACTTATTATTCATATTATTTTATTTGTAATTCATGTGCGTTTTGCTACATTTGAAAATGTTTTTCATAAGAAATTTGTAACACAAACATTAACACACTTTGCAAATGTTTTTAATCTAAAAACCTTAAAGAATCAGGGAATTCATCAGGTTCAACACACCACTGCATCCATAAAATATTCTCCTTTGAATTAATGGCCCCAATGTAAACACAGATGGCCTACCCCCCCACCCCCACCCCACTCAGTGTATGATGCTCGGTGTAATACCCTTGAGTAGGAATAACCACTCCAACGAGGACTCCCCCTGCCCCCACATCTAGCATAATATCACCCTTTGGGACAGGGATGCATGATACTGAGACAAAAGTGACATTGCAATATTTAGTTTTTTCATGTGGAAATAATAAATCTCTTGAGAAGGATGTCTGTAGGGAATGCAGCAGCAAAGTCATTGAAAATAATTAATGGTGTTTTTACTTTGATTCATTAGATTTGAGGTTTACTTTGAGACTCACAACAGATTTTTTGCCCTTTTCTGGCATCTTGTCCATCTATAGACGAGGGAGGTCTGCAGAAACACACCCAGAGGAGATGGAAAAGTGAGGCAGCTGCTTCATGTCTCAGTCTCAAGTGGACTAAAGTCACTTATTTCTCATCTTATATGGTTTTATTTTTATTTGTCCAGGCAGACCAGTCCAGGCAGACCAGGCAGAAACATCTGCAAGTGTCATGGATGAAATGATATATTCTGTTGACCTGATTCAGGGTTTTAAATCCTCCCATGCTGAGGGTGTTTACTCCAGTTCACAGAGGTCAGCTCAGGCCTGCTCTGCTCTGCGTGACACACAAGCTACATTTTTTAGTCTTCCTTTGGCCTTGAGTGACACGAGGGAGGGTTATATCTTATTAGATCTGGAGATTATATTTTTGCAGAGCTTCATGCAGTTGTTGCTTTGAAGGAGGGATAAAGAAAAAGAAGGTTTTTGTCCTGCAGCTGAAGAGCAGTGTGTTAGGGAGGGGAAACAGAGCACTGACAGCTGTCAGTCAACTTTAATGTCGCCATGGAGACGAGGTTAGCTGTCAAATCTCACATCTGCAGTCTACTGAGGGTCAAACATTAACCCTAATCTGGACTGACAGTGAAAGGTTGTTATGCCTATGTTAGTGGTCATTCTGCACCTCACACAGAGATGTGTGCTCTTTAGTGCACTTGGAAAAGCTTTTAAGAGCAAAAAGAAGATTTTATTATTTGTTTCAGTTGCAGTGTTCTTATGAATATCCTTTAAAATGCTTGAATTTTATGTGATATTCTCAAGAGTTGCTTAATAAAATGCTTAAAACTGTAATTGAAATTTAACAGAAACTTTGATGACAATGCCAGTGAAGTGAAATGAATGAGCCTGACCCTGCAGTTGATTTTTGGACTCTCAAACAAATAATATTTCTCAGAATATTTCAGTGATTTTATAAATACTTCCTGCTTCTTGATGGATTAGAGGGCTGTCCACCTCAGTGGTGAAGAGCGATGCACAGTATTGTGAATTTGCAAGGTTACTTTGCAGATATTTTCCAGCTATTTATAACTAGCAGTCCATAGGTGATTGTTCTGTTGTCTACACTTTGTTTACTGTGATCAGTTTCTTTTTTTTCCCCATTTTAGGGAAAAAAGTTAGAGGAGATAATGGGAAAAAGATGTTTCTACAGAATCAGTATTCTTAGCTCAGCACATTCATTCATGACTGTGGTTGTGGTTTAAAGCGCTCAGCTGCAGGAAAAAGAAATAATAATGAGGGAAATGAGCGATTTGTAGATGGGAGGTGACTTAACCCAGGAAAAATGGCAAAACAGTGAAGAAATCTGAGCAAGAAAAATGCAGCCATGACTTTAAAGGCAACAAGAAGTCAGGGGAGCAGAATGTGAAGCTTTTTTAATATCTTGTTAACAGCTGAGTCAAATTGCAGGGAGTGAATCAGAGAAAGATCAATAAATAATGAGATGCATTCTGTTTCTTTTTATTTTTTTTAAATTAGAAACACAACTTGAATCAATAATCTTTATAATCAGATCCCATTTTCACTAAAGTTTAGAAAACAACCAGGTTTCTGTCAGATTTGATTACTGATATATGTTCTCCTTGTTGTGATATGAATTTTTTTCCTGAAGGGCTTGAAGTCAGTTTATAATTTAGGATTTGATTAACATTTTTGTTTAAAGTGTGCCACAAGTGTCCTGTCTGCTCCACAACAAGCCCAATTTCAATTTTTATCAATAAAACTGATAAAAAAATAATCACATTCAAGAAGTTGTTTAGCAGTGCCGCTTGATGAGTGAACATTTCACAGTTGTTGGTTTAATAGACTCTTGGTTTAGAGCAGTCAGTAGATCCTGTGTTCCTAACCTCCTATCGTTCCCTTTTATTATGTAAACAGAATTAAAACTCAAAAACCCCTGAGAGTGATAACACCTGCAGGGTGCCTGACTGGCTGCAGATGTATTTGCATAACAGCTAATATCCTGCAAGTGTTTTTGTTTTTATTTGTAAAGAATGAATAGAATAGAGCAGATGCTCAAATTTAAACTTCATGAAGGTGAAAACAGAAATAAAAAGAGAATCCACTTC
Source organism: Callopanchax toddi (assembly GCA_006937965.1). Taxonomy (NCBI): domain Eukaryota; kingdom Metazoa; phylum Chordata; class Actinopteri; order Cyprinodontiformes; family Nothobranchiidae; genus Callopanchax; species Callopanchax toddi. The sequence continues at coordinate 1,506,210 of SSNR01000096.1, read as the reverse complement.
CCTATTTGCTCCTCATCAATCTTTGTCCTTCTTTGAATTTCCTCTCCCCGTTATTTCCTCTCATCCAAAGTGACCATGGGAGTAAACCTGAATTATTCATTTTGAGAAAATGGAATCTTCATGCGTGTTAAACCTGAGTAAAGAGAATGCAGAGCTGGCCGTGTTCATGTCTCCGTGTGTGTTTGTGTGCAACCGAGCGTCTCGAGACTCGACACTTTGCTCAGCCGTGTTTTAACGAAGGTGAATTGGAGATGTGTTTAGAGGTGCTGATGAATCTCATTTGCACCAAAGAAAAATATTATACATTTCTCAGCAGGTGTGCTCAGGACGATGGGGAGGGGTGCAAATAGGATGGTGCTTCAGTGTTTTGGGGCTCATGCAGACTGGAGGATCCTTGATGTGTGTGTGCGTGCGTGCGTGCGTGCGTGTGTGTGTGTGTATTTAGATTATGCATGAAGCCAAAGAGGCTGTGCAAAAGTTAAAAGGCGTTCAACATCTTTCCTCACAATTTCACTTTTCATAGCTGTTCATTTGTCCAACCACCATGCAGCGTTCACAAGTTGTGTAATAAATACACCACACACACACACACACACACACACACACACACACACACACACACACACACACACACACACACACACATCTGTTTCTGCCTGTAATTTGTTAAGTTGATCCAAGTTAAAGACATAAAGTGATGGAAGAAGACCTGTTGTTCACCTGCAGCTGTGAAACGGTTTTTATCTGAATGTTGTCATTTGGCAGCTGCGCATAGATCACAATTAATCACAGCAAATTATATGATTTGTTTTCAAAGTCAAAGGAGCTTCTTACTCCTGCACTCAATTTTTTGGGGTGGTATTTTTTAAAAATAGGTTTTTATATTAGTTCTGTTTCTAATCCCCCTCTTTTTTGCATGTTGATGCACAGTTTAACGCACATACATATACTGTACACACACACGCACACACACACACCATTTTGACATCTATAGGTTTGGTTGCTTTCCAATTGCAAACACTTCTTTAGATGTAACGAGAATTTTTTTAAAATAACTTTTAAAAAGAAGCTAAAGTTTTCACACTGATAAATGCTGGAGTTTAGAAGATCAGGAACAGAAAGAGCCAAATCTGCTGAGAGTCAGTGATATAATAAGTCTATATATTTACAGTCACTTTATCAGTAAAAGTGCTCATTGTGCTCACTGTAAATTCTAAATCTGCTTTTGAATATTGATGAATTTCTACTGCTGTTTGTTTTGCATGATTAGATAAATATTAATTCTGATAAAACATTTTGTTAGTATTCGTCCTGCAATAGCAGCATAATGATCTTAAATCTTAAATCCTTTTAAGGAAAAGTGGCTTAGTATGCCCCATCAGACTGTAATGCACACTAATCTTTACTTCTGGACTCGGGGGTAAATCCTGCAGACATTTAGGAAAGATTTTCACACAGCAAATGTTACATGGCATTAAGTTTTCATGCAAAAAGGAAACAAACTTTGAAGCTTCCACTGCAGACGTGTCTAAAAACCTGCAGAAATATCTACATCTAATGAGTTTTGCATGTTGCATTGTTGCTCTCTCTTTTCTGCAGTGCTTTACAAATATTAAAAACTTTTACTTGCAAGTTGGGATTAGCAGATTATAAGTTTTTGCAATAATTTGCAAATCCCTCCAAAAAATATCCTTTTCTATACTTCAAAAAATGAGAACAGGGTCCTGCAAAGATTAGAAAACTCATGAATCCACTGCTGCAGATTTCTTTCATTCATTCATTTGTCTTATTTTCTTTGTTATGAGTAACACTTTTACTAAAACTTTTCAAATTCATCTGCTGAACAGGAGAACTAGCCAGTTTAAGCAGCAAGGAGCGGGTGAGGTAGAAAACCAGAGTATCAGATTGTAGAGGAGCGTTTGAGGGAGTCACACTGAGGAAGTGGAGGAAGGGGTTGGCACTCCTAAAGGACAGTGAGCCCATATCAGAAATAATAAAACAGAAAGGCAGCGAAGGAGGGAGGGATGGGAGGAGAAGGGGGGGGGGTATTTTATGTGAAAAAGGAAAGGTTGGAGAGAATGAAAGAGTCCTTCGTGTGCCAAGAGCGCTGCACCTTTCACTCTCTTTTCTTCGTTTCCTCCACATAGCTGTGGCACCAGATTGTTTTCTCTGTCGCTTTTTCCCCTTCTTTTTTTTCCAGTTTTTTTTCCTCCCGCCACCCCTTCCTCTCCCTCCCTCCGTCTCTCTGTGACTTCCAACAAAAGGCTGACGGAGTGAGCCTGACGTCTGAATGAATAGCCCAAACCTGCTGTGAAGGGAGAGAAGAGGGAGACGGAGCTGGCGAAGAGGAGGCTGAGGAGAAAAAGATACAAGTGATCCAGCTGAAGAGGTGAAAGGCGGAGAGCGCAGACAAGTGTGGATCGCTTTCTGGAGCTGAACGGAGAACAAAAAAAAAACAAGCAATATTTTTATTTTTCCTCCTTCTCCCTAGAGATTAAAGGAGTTGGGGGTTTTTTTTACAGCACGGTCAGGAGGAGAAGGAGGGGGAGTAGTGATCATCGTTGCTCTCCCGTCCTCCCCCTCACCCACTGCCCTCCTTTGCCACCATCCATTTTTCTCTCCCTCAAGAGTACCAGTCATCCGAGAAATGGAACTTCTGGGGGTGAGGTGACGAAGGAGGACAGATTTGGAAACAAGCAGCAGGAGAGTCAGAGAAGACAAGCTGTAAGGAGGACAGAAGGAGGGGAGGGAGGCTGGAGGAGGTAGAGAGGAGGAGAGGATAACCCCAGGGCATACTGTGTGTGAATACGCCCAATCTGCTGCTTGTTTTCTGTCCCTGACCTCTACATTTCCTCTGCCATGTGCATCACCTGATTTGAAGAATGTGGAGACAGCATTTCACAGGCAAGGAGCATGTTTCACATCATATGTGTGTGTGTGTGTGTGTGTGTGTGTGTGTGTGTGTGTGTGTGTGTGTGTGTGTGTGTGTGTGTGTGTGTGTAGTCCATGCAAATGTGTGTGTGTGTGTGTGTTTTCCTGGTTTTGTAGCTGCAGAGCACAGCAGCAGAGCACAGCAGCGTGAGGAGGGTGAGAGGAGGTGGGCTGTCGTTTGTGGGGTCAGAGGTCACAGATGATTCAGTCATGTGAGCGGCGCTCCCTGTGTGAGGGTTAATGGTGTGTTAGTGCTGGTCACACTTATATTTTGTAAGCAATCTGTCCATTTTTAGGACTTCTCTTGATGTATGATGAAATTTAAAATGCAACCTGATAAAAAGTTGATCAAAAGTCAGATTTACAGCTGCAAATCTAGCAGATAATTTCAATTTTTTTATTTTCAGCTTTGCAATTAAAGTGCATAATCTTTAGTACCTGAGATAAAACTAGATCCTCCAGGAAAAAAAAGTCAAAATAATGCATGAAATCAAACTTGTAAATTTCTTTTTAAATGTTCTTTTTGGGGGAAGAATAACACAACTGTGGTTTATTTCCTTCCATATGAGATTTGTGCATCTTTTTGTGCATGTCTTTGATGTGGACACTTGTTTGTATGTGTGCACGTTAAGTACAGCTGATGTCTTCTGTCTGCTGTCCATCAGCACTGACAGCTGCCTTTGTCTTGGCCCCTTGCCTTGCTGGTGAAGTGCTTTTAAAGAGGATGAATGCCGTTTTTTTTTGTTCTCACTTTACTCTGCTGTCAGCTAGCGCTGACGCCATCTGTGATATCTTTGTGTCAGCGTATGTTTTCCTCCTTCTTCTGCACTTTTACATGTGATTCTGCCCTTTTCTCTCCATCGCTTGTCTCCTCCCTCCATCAGTCCCCCCTCCGGCTGAACATTTGGGTGGTGATAACTTTGGAAGGGGTGGGGGACAGGCAGAGGGGAAGGACAAACAATGTCTTTGTGTGTCCACATAGTGGAACAAGAGACAGGCTGGGGTGGCGGCAGCATAGCCGGGCACTAAAAGGGTCCAGTGGGGGCCAGCAGGAGGCAAATCTGCCAAAGAAAAGATTGCACCTCCCCTCTTTTTCTACCAATGCCAGGGATCGTAAACACACACAAGAAAGCAGACTCTCTCGAGAATACAGGCGCCTGACTTCTGCTAACATGCTAGCGAGTGTAACATTCTTGTTTTAGCAGCGTGAAAGTGGACTGACATGAGATGACACTGAGAGACGTAAACCTCCTTGAAGGTTTTATTTAATCAGATCTGTGACTTCGCTGATCATAAATGTTGCCATGTGAGGGTTTGTAAAACTTGAGAGCAGATTAGGCACTAGGTTTTTACATTCTTAATGTGTTTCTGGAAAAAGCACCAGAAAGACACATCATTCATGATGTTTCTGTTCTTCAAAGCTTCTGTGTTCAGCCAAGTTGGGAGGCCTGCAGAGGCAAGATGTGATATCATCAGCATCAAGCTTTTACCCGTGGGGTTGTCAACACTCCCCTCCTTCATCCCACTCTTGGACTATCCTGTTGCTGAGGCCCCCCAGCTTGGGGGTTGCTAGGTAACCAGAACCAGCTGTTGGTTCTAAGCCCACTAAGATGGTTTTGGTCCTGCATCAAAAGCAAAGTGTTTCCTCCTTTTTTTGTCTTTTTCTAAATATGTGACTGAAACTCAGTAACCGCTGACTTCATCACGACATGGAAAATCCTCCTCACTTCCTTTTGTTTTTGCTTTTTTTTTGTTCCACTGTTGGCATGGATCACACAGATCTGAGTGATTTAATTCCCCTTTAACTGCTAGGAAAGAAGATGGGGAAAAATGTCCATAAAGAGCCAAAGGAGCTTGTGGGTCTTTGATTAAAACTGTCACCTGTAATTCAGCGTCATTTAAAAATGATGTAAAAGAGGGTCTGCAGCTGAAGAGAATGAACTCTCTCACAAGGCCATTCACAGAGGTTCAAGATGGCAAGAACACACAGAAAATACTCAGGAAATCACAATAGTGCAGGTAAGTTGATACAACTCTGCGGTCCCAGAGTTGAAAATTTACATTTCATAGTGTGACAAGCTCACAAAACCAGCCACAAATAAATCTGAGGGGAGCACATTAACCTCCAAATGAAATCCTCTCTGTTAGCCAACTGAAACATGTCGGAGATTCATGAAACCACAAAACCAGTCAGAAAAAAGGAGCTGGAGAGGCAGAGATTACTGACATAGTTTAGAGTTGCTGAATGCCAGTTTGAAGGCTGGTTTCCAAACCCAAAGAGGCTTTAAAAAAATGTTTTGTGTGCTCCATTTAGGAAATGATCCCTCTCTTTGAGAAATCTCTGACTCACTGTCTGGCAGCTGAGTTATCTGAGATCAGCTAGTCCAAACAAGAGAATTAGACACCAAGTCGAATTCACTGAGAGGAGTGACGCATTTCTTAAGTTCTGATTTTCTTTTTGTTAAAGTTAAAAACATCTCTATTTCTCTTGTCAGAATCAAAAAAAGATTGTATTTTGGAACATCTGTAATCCATTTGTGGCTGAGAGAACACTCCTGCCAGCTCCGCCTGAAGTTTTCATACTTCCTGAAAATCTTCCAGTTTGTGATTAGTGTTGGCTCAGGATGATGTCAACTTTAGTCCAACAGAGCTCCCCTCAAGGGACGAAACAACATGTGAGCTCCTCTGAATTAGACAATCTGCTGTCACACAGAGAAAGCATGCTTCACATTTACTTACACAACCCTCTGGCAACTTTATCAGTTTTATTTGTGTTTTTTCTAACAGATGAACAATGCTTGCTGTTGTGCTGTGATAAATACCTTAATTACTGTAACAGGACACTGGCACGAGCAGTTTGCATCTTCTTTTTTTTCTCCAAAAAAAGAAAAACAGCTAAAATATCCCAACATAAACCATCTTTAAGCATGTTGTTTCTGCTGCTCTGAGAAGTTTATGCAAGCGTTAGTGAGAAATTCATGGTGCTTTTTTTCTTGCTGGAGGGTGAATGTAAGGATTGGGTGGATCTTGATGTTTAGGCAGGGAGAGTTCAGTGGTTTTACAGACGTCAGGTTCTGGATCCTGATGTGTTGATGACGACCAGGGAGGAGCAGCATCAACACACGCTGTTTTTAGACTCAAAAATATAGTACTTATCTAAATGCATAAAGTATTTCTAATTACTTTTATCAGATTTATCTATAACTGCAAAATAACTTAAATTATCTTTTTGCTCTAATTTACTTTTCCTTGAGTTGCGTAGCTGTCTGTCACTAGTGAGCACCTTTAATTCACCGGTCAGGTATTTGAGTCATCAGAACCCTCATTAATACCAGCAGGATCTTCATGTGTTAAACTCTCAGCGCCACGTTCTGCCTTATTAGACTGAAGTCAGGTAATTAGCCACCAGGAAATAATTAATCAGCATCCCTCTGACCCCACTTCACTCACATCTCTTTCTTCTGCTCCCTGCTCCTTGTTCACTCATGCACTTAAACTGTTTGATTCTGTTCCTTCCTGTCGAAGTGTGTGATGTTTTCGTGCAGCACTGTGCGACTGTCAGATGATGGAGGTATTTTCCCGTCTGATAATGAACTCTGCAGGAGTGTGATGATGAGCTGCTGGGAGACTTGTGGAGCCGCAGGTGTGTTTTTGGCAGGTCTTCTCTTTACAGTTGTCTTATTAATACACACCAAACACACTTAAGTTCACACATAATGTCCTCTTCTAGCTTGGATTAGAAACACTGATGCCACTTCTTTACTGTTCTTCTTTTTTGTTGTTTATTATAGGTTTTAGGGTTATTATTGTAGACTTTTAAAATTAGAGACAAATGAGGCTATCAGATAATGTGAGGACAGAGACCAGAGGAGTTTCACGCATTAAAATAAAAGTTGTGTGTCCAGAGGGCCCTACTATTTATATAAATTACTGCACAATAAAACAAACAAAAAAAATATCAGAATCGGTGTCACTTTTTGATCCTCCCAGACTTGAATAATACTCTCCCCCTCCTAAAAACAAACACAAATAAAAAGTCTAGTTTGCACATATAAAAAATTCTTCTTTTTGTGTTACATTTTTTTTCTTTTCTTTTTTAATACATGTAGCGTAATATAACCTGATTTTATTGTTATAATACGGACACACTTCTGCAAGGCTATTAGCTTAGTTTTGTGGGTTTTATGCCCGCAATGCAAGCTACCTTCACTAACCTAATTGTTATGCAGGATATCTAGATTCTTTGGATTCAAAGGGAAGACCTACGTACGTTATATTTGGAAGTTATAACCCAGAAGCAGACTTAGACTACAGTTATTTTATTAAAGAAACAGATTGAACGAACAGACAGATATGAGGTAGATGGTGCATCTTAAGAGATTCTTCTGATGTTATTAAGCTGAGAGTTTATGACGAGAGCCCGTGAGATATTAATTATCTCTAGGGAGTCTGAGCTAGTTAGGAGGGGAACTGAGCCTAACTTGAAAGGAGTGTTATTTATCAAGAGCCTCGGTTTACCAGATCGGAGTTGGTACCTCGCTGAAACCGCTCCCGGGATCACCTCGGCGTGGATTTGAGGGTCTTCGGTAGGCTGTGAGAACCTGACGAAACCCGGTCTGGTCCCCGGTGACGTGAAGTTACCGAAGGCACGGAGGTGTCTGATGAGTCGGTCTAGCTGTTCCATGATCGGCTGGTGCAGAGGCTAACAGGCTTTCCCCATGGCTGGTGAACAGAAGCAGACGGATGGTGTCTGGCTTCTAGCCGGGGGAAATTGTCCTCGACTGCTTGGGGCTAATACCCAAACGGGCAGTCGGCATCTGAGCGTACCGTGTAGCTGAGGGACGGTCGCTGTCGTCTCGTTGCTGGCTGAACGAGAACTGCTGAACTCGGTAGCAGTTCAGCAGTTCAGCAGTCAGCTCGGTGGTAGTTCTCGTCATTAAGGAACCCAGGAAACTTAGATGGATTATTAATATGCTTTAACCTTTTAGCAAAAGTAGGAACATAAAATAATACTGATGCAACATCAACATTCATGAATACTGGAACAAAATGAATTAATCATATTAAGACATTTCTGGACAGTGGATTAAAGGTAGTGTCTTTTAGAATGAGACATCAAAGAGTCCTTAAGTTTAATTATTAATTAAAAGAAATCTTCTGAGTCTTCCGACACGACCGAGTCCTGGAAGGAATGTTGATTCAGGTTACAACATAATAAAAGAGTCATTTTAATGCAAGTTATTGGGACAAAGATGAGTTATTGTTGTGATGAACCAGAGGGGTCAGAAGTCAGAGATAGTAACGCCTTTGCCGGCGCTACATACACAAGATAATTTTATCACTAAAGCTGGCATTTCAGTGGTCAAAAATTAAGAACATTTATGGATATTTTTGGGGATGATAAGAAATTAAGTTAACAGTGGTATTCAGGTAAAAATTGTAAACACAATTCTTTTTTTTAAATGTTGACTTAAATGTTGACTGTTATTGGACTTCTGTGCAAGTCGCAGTTTGGCCATAACGAACACCATGTTCGAACATAAGGATGCCCATCGGTACACCTGGTACCAGGGCAGCCTAGGTTACAGGTCGATGATTGACTTTATAGTTGTATCATCTGACCTGAGACCGTATGTTTTGGACACTCGGGTGAAGAGAGGAGCGGAGCTGTCAACTGATCACCACCTGGTGGTGAGCTGGATCAGGTGGCAGGGGAAGATGCTACGCAGACCTGGTAGACCCAAACGTATAGTGAGGGTCTGCTGGGAACGCCTGGCAGAAGAGCCTGTCAAGATGGTCTTCAACTCCCACCTCCGGCAGAGCTTCGACCGCGTCCCGAGAGCAGTGGGGGACATTGAGTCCGAATGGGCCTTGTTCCGCTCTGCGATTGTTGAGGCGGCTGTTGCTAGCTGTGGTCGTAAGGTAGCCGGTGCCATTCGTGGCGGTAACCCCCGTACCCGCTGGTGGACACCAGAGGTTAGGGGAGCCGTCAGGCTGAAGAAGGAGGCCTACAGGGCGTGGCTAGTCTGTGGGTCTCCAGAGGCAGCAGACAGGTACCGGCGGGCCAAGCGGAGTGCAGCGGTGGCAGTTGCCGAGGCAAAATCTCGGGCGTGGGAGGAGTTTGGCGAGGCCATGGAAAAAGACTATCGGTCGGCTCCAAAGAGGTTCTGGCAAACCATCCGGCGCCTCAGGGGAGGAAGGCAGCAACTTGCTCACACTGTTTACAGTGGGGACGGGGAGCTGCGCTGACGTCAACTGGGGCTATAGTCGGACGGTGGAAGGAATACTTTGAGGAGCTCCTCAATCCCACCGACGCGCATTCCGAGGAGGAACCAGAGCTGGGAGACCTGGGGACGGACTGTCCAATCTCTGGGGCAGAAGTCTCTGAGGTAGTCAAACAACTACGCAGCGGCGGAGCCCCAGGGGTGGATGAGATCCGACCTGGGTACCTCAAGGCGATGGATGTTGTAGGACTGTCGTGGTTGACACGTCTCTGCAACATTGCGTGGTCATCGGGGGCAGTTCCTGTGGAGTGGCAGACCGGGGTGGTGGTTCCCATTTTTAAGAAGGGGGACCAGAGGGTGTGTTCCAACTATAGGGGGATCACACTCCTCAGCCTCCCTGGAAAGGTCTACTCCAGGGTACTGGAGAGGAGGTTCCGGTCAATAGTTGAATCTCGGATTGAAGAGGAGCAATGTGGTTTTCGTCCTGGTCGTGGAACTGTGGACCAGCTCTTTACCCTCGCTAGGGTGATGGAGGGGTCATGGGAGTTTGCCCAACCAATCCACATGTGTTTAGTGGATTTGGAGAAGGCTTATGACCGTGTCCCCAGGGGCACCCTGTGGGGGGCGCTCCAGGAGTATGGGGTTGATGGTCTTTTGTTAAGGGCCATTCAGTCCCTGTACCAGAGGAGTGTGAGTCTGGTCCGCATAGCCGGCAGTAAGTCAGACCTGTTCCCAGTGAGGGTTGGACTCCGCCAGGGCTGCCCTTTGTCACCGGTCCTGTTCATAACCTTTATGGACAGGATTTCTAGGCGCAGCCGTGGTGTGGAGGGTGTTGAGTTTGGTGACAGGAGAAATTCGTCTCTGCTTTTTGCAGATGATGTGGTCCTCCTAGCTTCATCGAGCTCTGACCTTCAGCTCTTGCTGGGGAGGTTCGCAGCCGAGTGTGAAGCAGCTGGGATGAGGATCAGCACCTCCAAGTCTGAGGCCATGGTTCTCGGTCGGAAAAGGGTGGATTGCCAACTCCGGGTCGGGAGAGAGGTCCTGCCTCAAGTGGAGGAGTTCAAGTATCTCGGGGTCTTGTTCACGAGTGAGGGAAGGAGGGAGCGGGAGATCGACAGGCGGATTGGGGCAGCGTCTGCAGTGATGAGGACGCTGAACCAGTCTGTTGTGGTGAAGAGAGAGCTGAGCCAGAAAGCAAGGCTCTCGATTTACCGGTCGGTCTACGTCCCAATCCTCACCTATGGTCATGAGCTTTGGGTAATGACCGAAAGAATGAGATCGCGGATACAAGCGGCTGAAATGAGTTTCCTCCGCAGGGTGGCTGGGCTCAGCCTTAGGGATAGGGTAAGAAGCTCGGACATCCGGGAGAGACTCGGAGTAGAGTCGCTGCTCCTCCATATCGAAAGGAGCCAGTTGAAGTGGTTCGGGCATCTGGTAAGGATGCCTCCTGGACGCCTCCCTCGGGAGGTGTTCTGGGCATGTCCTGCCGGCAGGAGGCCCCCAGGTGGACCCAGGACAAGCTGGAGGAAATATATCTTCAGTTTGGCCTGGGAACGCCTGGGCGTCCCAGCTGAGGAGCTGGTGGACTTGGTCGGGGAGAAGGTGGCCTGGGCTGCCCGACTTGGAATGCTGCCCCCGCGACCCGGACCCGGATAAGCGGAGGAAGGCGAGGCGAGACTTATAATTTTTTTGCATTAATCTTTAAAAGGACGGTTTTTGTGCCCAGGAGCACCAAATGAACTGACCCCATAAGGGTTAAAAAGATCAACATAATACTAAACCTGTAAGAACGTGGTCAGGGAGAAGGAAACCC
>SSNR01000096.1:1376020-1495232 GCA_006937965.1 Callopanchax toddi | reverse complement strand
TTCTCTCCCTCAAGAGTACCAGTCATCCGAGAAATGGAACTTCTGGGGGTGAGGTGACGAAGGAGGACAGATTTGGAAACAAGCAGCAGGAGAGTCAGAGAAGACAAGCTGTAAGGAGGACAGAAGGAGGGGAGGGAGGCTGGAGGAGGTAGAGAGGAGGAGAGGATAACCCCAGGGCATACTGTGTGTGAATACGCCCAATCTGCTGCTTGTTTTCTGTCCCTGACCTCTACATTTCCTCTGCCATGTGCATCACCTGATTTGAAGAATGTGGAGACAGCATTTCACAGGCAAGGAGCATGTTTCACATCATATGTGTGTGTGTGTGTGTGTGTGTGTGTGTGTGTGTGTGTGTGTGTGTGTGTGTGCAGTCATCGAGTGTAATAAAATAAATCTGTGTGAGTGTGTGTGTGTGTGATGATGAGAGGTGGGAGGAGGGCTTTAAAGCTAATGAGCTGCTTATGTTTTTGAAATGAAGTGTANATTCGTCTCTGCTTTTTGCAGATGATGTGGTCCTCCTAGCTTCATCGAGCTCTGACCTTCAGCTCTTGCTGGGGAGGTTCGCAGCCGAGTGTGAAGCAGCTGGGATGAGGATCAGCACCTCCAAGTCTGAGGCCATGGTTCTCGGTCGGAAAAGGGTGGATTGCCAACTCCGGGTCGGGAGAGAGGTCCTGCCTCAAGTGGAGGAGTTCAAGTATCTCGGGGTCTTGTTCACGAGTGAGGGAAGGAGGGAGCGGGAGATCGACAGGCGGATTGGGGCAGCGTCTGCAGTGATGAGGACGCTGAACCAGTCTGTTGTGGTGAAGAGAGAGCTGAGCCAGAAAGCAAGGCTCTCGATTTACCGGTCGGTCTACGTCCCAATCCTCACCTATGGTCATGAGCTTTGGGTAATGACCGAAAGAATGAGATCGCGGATACAAGCGGCTGAAATGAGTTTCCTCCGCAGGGTGGCTGGGCTCAGCCTTAGGGATAGGGTAAGAAGCTCGGACATCCGGGAGAGACTCGGAGTAGAGTCGCTGCTCCTCCATATCGAAAGGAGCCAGTTGAAGTGGTTCGGGCATCTGGTAAGGATGCCTCCTGGACGCCTCCCTCGGGAGGTGTTCTGGGCATGTCCTGCCGGCAGGAGGCCCCCAGGTGGACCCAGGACAAGCTGGAGGAAATATATCTTCAGTTTGGCCTGGGAACGCCTGGGCGTCCCAGCTGAGGAGCTGGTGGACTTGGTCGGGGAGAAGGTGGCCTGGGCTGCCCGACTTGGAATGCTGCCCCCGCGACCCGGACCCGGATAAGCGGAGGAAGGCGAGGCGAGACTTATAATTTTTTTGCATTAATCTTTAAAAGGACGGTTTTTGTGCCCAGGAGCACCAAATGAACTGACCCCATAAGGGTTAAAAAGATCAACATAATACTAAACCTGTAAGAACGTGGTCAGGGAGAAGGAAACCCAGTGGTGAAGAACAACTCAGCACCAGGTCGTCTTCATTCAGGTTTCTGGCATTTTAACTAAAACAGGTTGGATGGATTAGATCAGAAGACTCAGCTTCCAGTGTGATCTGAACTGGAACCAGTGAATATACTCTTATGTAGCATATACTCTTTATTTCAGCAGAAACACACAAGCTCTACTTGGAAAAGCAAATTGTTTTCATGACTCAAAATAGGTACTGGAGCTGAAACACTTGAGTTTGCTACAGGACGATTGTTTCTGCTGTTCCTGAACAGACCTGCTGCACAAAAACCAGAAACCAGTTCCCAGTTGGTCAGAAACCACCAACTGACTGGAACAAAAGGTGCATGCCTCAGGTGGAGACATTAATTTTTACCAAATCATGCAAGTTTATTAATCATTTGAGGGTTTTGTGTTTAAAGCTTTTAAATTTTGCATTGTGAATATTGTGAAGAAATGTAACAATAATATCAACCTGTGTTAAAACTGTTAAAATACAGACACATTAAACTGGAATCAAACTGCAACTTTTGTGAGCAATACAGATGATGAAAAGATTAAAAAACTAAGCAAAAAAAGTCACAAATGGATACTTTCCCATCATGCATCACTGCAGCTTGCTTCATTAAACTTTGCCTGACTGCTAACTGCCCACTTCACTGATCCTGTTTGTGTCCCAGGCTTTCTGTCCCACATTTCATATTTTATCTCACAGCAGAGTCTCAGAAGACTTCTTGCAGCTGTTTTCTCAGGCTGAGCTTTTTTTCTCCTCCTGGTTGAAAACTGATGTGTAAAATTAGCTGGCAGCTCCTTTCAAGAGCCATGCACTGTCATCAGCAGCCTGTTACACTGAGCAGCAGGCAGTCTATTTGTTTTAATAAAGATCAATTGATGAAAATGCTCTCAGCCATCATCACACTCCTCCTCCCATCGTCGTATTCTTTTTGTGATTTTTCCTCTTTAGTTGCTGGGTAGTGAACTCCTCCTGGATGTCTCTCCTACTTTAATAGATTGGTTCACCTTCCCCTGTTGTAGAAATAATTATGAAATGAATGAACCAACAATAATGTAGGTCATTTGTCAGAGCAGTGGTATTAATGTCAAAGTAATGAGCTTCTCACTGTCCTCACTGATAGACACTGAACAGGTGGACCCTGTTGTGCTTTGAGTGGTGAATGTAAGACACTAAAACCTTTAGAAAAATGTCAGAACTGTGTATTTTTATTACGCATGCACAATACTAGATATTTTTTTCAACCCGAGTACAAGTACATACATTTAAGTATTTGTCAATACCAAGTACTTATAGACTGAAAAACATCTCCTGATGTGGAAAAACTAAATAAATAAAAAATAAAATGTTCACACCAATCTTCTCAGCTAGCTGAGCCCTAATGTGCGAAAATGACTTTTAGATAAATAAATGCACAAATGACGTGCTGCATAGGGTGTCAAAGTGTGATTCATTATATAATATAACAGCTTTCCATACAGCTGTGACAGCTTCTGCATATCAAACCTTTCAAACCAAACCGGTGTCTCTGTAAGCCTCTGTGTTATTCAGAAGTGGAGGTTGATGTAACGCTTTAATCAGCTGTTTCTTCTGTTGTAGCAAAGCGGCTACATTAAACATGCTAACACTTTGGGAATTGACCAAATTTACCAAACTAAATGTTGGTACTGTGACGATTAGGACAATGTGTGTATACTACTGCTACATAAAAACTACTACTACTATTAATATTACTACAACACAAGTAAGTTGACTCCATCTGCTCCAGAGTTAGCTCCAGTTGTTGTCTCTCGCTGCAGCTCCACTGAGAGCTGAGCATCACGCTACGTAAAAGAGTATCGATTTCATAGTATCGGAATACTTTTATGAGTACGAGTACATGACCTTAGTATCTGACCAATATCGATATCAGTATCGTATCGTATCAGTATTAGTATCAGTATCAGTATCAGGGCATCCCTAATTTTTACTTTGATTTTATTTTAAGTGTATTATCAGGAATAGTATTTTACTTTTTTGTTCTGGTTTATGTTACATAAGATTTAATTACAGAATTTACATAGATGTCCCATCCATTAGGTTTTCCCTAAAATCCTTTAAAAATAAACTCAGATAAAACCTCTTATATCTTAAGTGTTTTTTTCACATGCGAGGAAACAAAATAAGACTAAGAAAGAAAACCTAACAGTGAATAGGATTTGTCAGATATTTCAAATAGTTTTTTTGTTCATGAACAAATAATCTTCCCTTAGCATGTACCTCTTAGAACAGCCTAGAGAAACAGAGTGGGGACAGTTACACTGTGTTGTTGTTAATTGCAGAGCTCCTGTAGCCTTTCTGTCTGAAATCTAATGATAATGTTATCAGAATATTCAAGAAACATGAAAATTATGACAATGTAAAGGTTATAAAATTGCATTTGCACAAACTGTGCTTATATTTTTGAGCTTGGCCCAATCAAACATGAACCTGAATGAACAGTCCTGAAGAGAAGACAAGAAGATATGCAGATTCTGAGGTTCCATCACTGCTCATTTCTCATGATTTAACTTTGCATGCATCAGATATCTTCAAAGTGCCAATGTGTTTTAGTTCTGGAGGTCACAAACGCTCTCCTTGCTTCCCCAAACTGGAGGAGTTGGAGAGACGCCGTCAGAGCGAGCAGGCTTGGACGTCCTCTCCAGCAGCGCAGATGCCACTAAATAAAATATTTCATAATCCTGCCCAAATCCTCTAATCACCATGACAACAGGCAGCAGGGAGCCAGAGAGTGGATGCGCTTGGACCCCTCACACACCTCCCATCTCCTTTTTCTTCTCTCTTTTTATCTGAATTTGGGTCCACGCTGTCAGGTTTTTTCTTTAGGAGTAAACTAGTTTCCTCTCTGCCACATAGTTTATTATATTACAGCTGGAGGATGTAAATTTATTCATTCAGCTTTGAGACGCAAAATTCATCACTTAGCAGTTTCCAACTTTCAAGCATTCTTTGCTCCGTTTGTCCCTGATGGGTTATATAGTATCTGAAACTCACAAGTGTCTCTACTGGAGTTTTATTTGAATTATGTGATTGTTTCAGGGTTTTTCGTCTTGAACATAAGAATACCTGTACCAACACACACCAAAGCCTACTGGCTCCTGTGCAATGATAGGATAATGGAGGTGATGACCTCATGGGGTGAAAGGACCTGTTGCCTGGTAACAGTGAGGATAACAGTGAGTCAAAGGGGTGGCCATATCACTGATGTGTGAGTGAGTGTGTGTGTGTATCGACCCATGTTGTGAAGTAAAGGATATTACGACAGTGGTTTAAACTAGAAAAGACTGCACTCAAGTTCAGGGGGTATTGATCAGGTGTGTGTGTGACACACCTAGCTTGTGTAAACACTTCCCCTGCAGAGTTGCAGTTCCCACATTCTAAAGCTTCTTCTGCAGCTCACTTGACTGTGTGTGCCATGTATAAATAATTGACTGCCTCTTTTCTCCATTCCTCTCTGCAGGTATTCGGCCCCAGATTATGAATGGGCCTATGCACCCACGCCCCCTGGTGGCGCTGCTGGATGGACGCGACTGCACCGTGGAGATGCCCATCCTTAAAGATCTGGCCACCGTGGCCTTCTGTGATGCCCAGTCCACACAGGAGATACACGAAAAGGTAACGAATCAGATTTCAGATCGGCCTCTCGCTGTTCATTTGCAGGTAATTGAACATCTATGATTCCTAAAGGGAAAAAAGATAATTCTCTATAGATATAGGTTGTATAGTTGTGTTGCCTTGACTGCTTTCACCTTCTAAGCACTTTTAGATTTTTTCTAACAAAAAGCTCATAGGCAGCTTTTATTCATGTTTTCACATTCTCTTCTTGTTTTACATTTCAGGATATAATAAAAGTGTTTTCAAATGAGAGAAACACAAAATGATCAAGAATCCTGAGCCCTTATTTCTTTAATAAAGCAAAGACAAAATACAGAGGCAGTTTTTAAAAAGATCACACTAAGTCACTCCTGCTTCCTAACGAATTAATAAAAGCTGCCACATTCTACTAATTAAATACTGGTGATTAACTGGTCATCATAAAGTGTGATCACCTCCTTAAAGGCAACATTTTCTAGTAATTAGTCTGTTTTTATTGCCAAGAAACCAGAAACTATTTATTTAATTAATGTTTTCAACTACAAAATGGTTAAAAAATCAACATCTTTTTCTACTTTTTGGTGTTCATAAAGCTGATTTTTTTTTTCTTGCATGTAGTTTTTGCCGGTGTAACGAATACATCTAACTTTAACTGAGTTTCTTAAACTGTTTGCTTTCCGCTCAGTGCATCTCGCTCTTAGCCCCCTCCTCTGTAATGCTTTAATGATATTTCAGCCCACTGGCTTGTCCCGCTCTCCCAGTACGGCTATAATGGTTTCATCACTGACGCTAATCCCACTGTGAGCTGAAGTGCAGCTTTGTTAAATACAGAGGAGTTGGAGGAGGAGGAGGGGGAGGAGGAGGAGGCTGGTAATAGAAATGCAGCATAATTGTTCTCAGGCGGAGTGGGTGAAACATTTGTCTTGTTTTACTGTCTGTACACCGAAGCCAGTGAGCGGCAATTTTACAATCCAAACTGAAGGGTTTGTGGTTTCACACTCCTGAAAAAAAAACAACGCTTCGTGTTTATAGCTTCAGAGGAAATACTGAGTTGTGCAAATCTCCAGAAAAAATCTTCTTTGTGGTCAATTTACTAACTAGTTTTACTTCAATGCCTACCTAAAGATACAAATTAACATTTGAAATGAAAAGAAAGTCAAAAACAATCTGATAATTCGTGGTGTGTCTTCTTTGCACAGTACATGTAATCTCTGCGCAGTAAAACGTTCTCAGTGTGAATACGCTGCACAAACAGAGGGCCCATCTGGAAGCGTAGATGTTGGCTGCCATCCCACATCTTTAACTACACAACAGAGGGTGCAGAGAGGACCACACATATGCACAAACACTCCAAATCACTCACAAGAACATCCCCGACCCACTGTGAGCAAACCGCCTCCCTCTGATGTCTTTTTGTATGAGTGAGCTGCCTGGAAGTTATCAGCTGCAGTGGAGGATTGTGAAGAATTCAGTGTGAGGAACAAGTTGTGACTGAAATGGAAAAGAAATCAATTCACATGCGTGTGTGTGTATATATAGTTGAAATCAGAAGTTTACACACAGAATACTATCCCTTTAAACATTGTGGAAAAGCCTAAATGGTGATGTCATGGCCTTGAACTCTTCTGATGGGTTAACAGACACAAATGAGTTAATTGGAGGCTAACATGTGGATGTATTTTAAGGCCACTCCTCCAAAAATCTGCTTTCTTTTAGACATTTTTGTCCTATTGCACTGAGATCCAGTACACTCCACTACATTGGGCACATGTTTTGGAAACTTGTCAAAATTTAAAGACATTTTCTAAGTAAAATAAGAAATAAAAAACAAAGTGGAGTGTCTGTGGCATCACTGCTGTGATAGAAACCATCTGTTGTCATTTTAGTGCAAATTAAAAGCACATAGATCAAAAATTCACAATTTGGCACACAAATAATAATATTTAATATTATTTTGCAGCATTGTTAGTGTAATTTAACAGTTTATTATCATGCATGTGATAAAACAAATTGTGATTTAGCAAAGTTCATGAAATAAGCATCCAAATTTAAAAGTGTCGTAACTAGAATGCAGTTTAGTGGTATTGGACAGCTGTTTATATCAGAGCAATGGTTGTGTTAAAGTTAACTGAACTTTATATATACATATATATACATATTAACAAATCTCTATGTGGCTGAGCAACAAAACAGACCAGAATTAATTCATTATCACATAATTCAAGTGCATTTTATTTAATTATGTACTAAAAATGTTAATGTGAGTTTCTTTGCTGCAGCCTTTAACTGGGTCATGTTTAGCTAAAAATCCATGTCACCATTTTTGTTCCCATTGTAGCTTCTGTCCTAAAAAGAGAAATGAAATAGCAGCTGAACATTTCAGACCCGACACATTCCACTAAATCAGGACTGACAGGAGTGCTCTTTAAGTGTGCTCTGCATTGTGATTGGTCTTTAAATTCAAGAGTCAGGAAAATTACACAGTACATGTATAAAATGATGATTACAGACTTAGATTTCTGTATTTCTTCTTCCATTTCTTTTTCTAGCCAAGGTTCATCCAATCGACCTTCTTTGCTCTAACCTTGGTGAAAACTTCTTCCGTTAACTTATTTATTTTTTGTTGCTCTTGAAGACAGATGCATAAAACATCAACTTCTATTCTCAAAATAAAAAGAGGTAATCATCCAGATGAACTCAATCAATTTTATTTCTCAGCTATGATGCATAACCTCAAAGTGACTCTGCTCTTGTCTGTAATGGGTGTGTTGCCAGCAGGTGATTAACGTAGCACCAGGGAACAAAGTCTGGCTCAGTTTAAAGCTAATGGAAACCCTGGATGCTCACTAATTAGCACACTGTATTTCTGATTAGCTTTAGCTTATCATTAACACTGAAAACACACAGACACTGCTATCCTGGCTCTCTCAAACCCACCTAACGTAAATGCTCTCTGCAGCATTCCCTGTAATAAATCATTTTCCTGACAATGAGATGCACTTTGAGACAATAACTTTAACTACTGGTTATTAAAATTCAAAACCCTGTTTGCGCAGTCTTTCCACTCCATGTAAACCCACTGTTAGTTTGTATTCCTGTGTGCAACAATTTGCTGTCGTCCTCCAGCTGTATGGGCCAAGCCTGCGGCCGTCCTGCTGCGCTCATGTAATGACATTAATGCGCGAGGAGAGCTTTAACCTTGGGTTTAGCATCCAGCTCCTCTCGTGTCTGTCTCTAATAAAAACGTTGTGTGGAAATTCACGGTCATGCTAATCTGGCTCAGGTAGGTTAATTCTGTCAGTGGGTTGTGAATTTAAACCGGTTATTTAATGGCCTTGGCTCATGGCAGCTACTTGTTTATGCTCTCTGTGTTGCTCAGCAGCTGTCAGTCGACTTTATTGTCCAGACTGCACCCACTCTAACCTTGTTTGCATACAGTCAGAGTTAATGGATTGTGACAAAAACCAGCTTTTGCAAGCGCTCATTATACAGTAAATGCACAGACAACTATTCATATTTTTAGAGCGCCCATAAACAATCCATTTGCATTTAGATGAAGGATAGCGAACATAAACTTTGGTCCTGGAAAATGAGAGGTGGTGAAAGCACACTTATTCATAGTGGCTGCAACAAGCTGATGATACAAAACATGCTGCAAACACTGATGATGATGAGGATGATGATGACATCCTCTCTGATGTCCCTCAGGTGCTGAATGAGGCCGTCGGCGCCATGATGTACCACACCATCACCCTGACCAGAGAGGACTTGGAGAAGTTCAAGGCGCTGCGCATCATCATTCGCATCGGCAGCGGCTACGACAACATTGACATCAAGGCCGCCGGAGAGCTCGGTGAGGCTGCAGGCATCATCAGGGATCAGATTATAGTACATCGTATAGCAAGAATAATGAAGAAGAAGACTCATTACATCCCATGTGATTTAAATACTCACCAGGATGAGCTCAGATGAATAATAAATCAGCACAAACAGAAAGGATTCAATATGGAGAAGCACCTTTTCAATGGGGCCAAACTCTGTTCGCTATATTAATTCAGCATAAACAACATATGCAGTAGGAATTATTTATTAACTGTAAACATGAGAGGTAATGGAACTGATTGCACATTCAGAGCAGATGCTCCAACTCATACAAAACTCTTTTTCTTGTTCCCATTTGGCCCCTTCGGCATATGTCTGGTATTTCAATGGGATTTACTCTGATATCCTAATTACTGTTGCTATTGGAATGGATTTCTCATATAGCAATCCTTGTATTTTTAACAGATTAGTGGGATTTCATTAGGAAAACAGCTAAATATCATTACTAGAGTTGTCATTTAAACCAGCATGTTCTCAGATTCATTATTTTTACATTTTTCTTCTCCGTCGTTCTAAATTCCAGGCATCGCAGTGTGTAATATTCCCTCAGCTGCTGTAGAAGAAACAGCGGACTCAACCCTTTGTCATATTCTCAACCTGTACCGACGAAACACATGGCTGTACCAGGCTCTCCGGGAGGGCACGCGGGTCCAGAGTGTCGAGCAGATCAGGGAGGTGGCGTCCGGGGCGGCCAGGATCCGAGGAGAGACGCTCGGCCTCATCGGCTTTGGTGAGAATGAAGAGATTTCTGACTGATGGCAAATATTTATTCTTCTCATTCTTGAGGTATAAATATTGAGGGGAACACATTCCCAGCTCACCTTATCTCAGTGGTTGAACCCATAGTTGAACATGCTGCTGTCAACAAACCAGATGGATGATGGATGTGGCTGCAAAAAACAAATTATCTCATTTTTTATTTTTTCCAAATAGTTTCTGGAGTCCACAAGTCACACATTCTATAACTGGTAAACTCAAGCCAAAGGACTTGTTCCATAAAAAGAATTATCAGACTTTTCTTCCAGATTTTTCATGCTTGTTCCTTGTTGGTTTTTAAACAGCTCAGACATGTCATTTATCTGATCCTGTTTGACAAATTTAGAACAAAAGATTCCCACACTGCAAAAACATAAATAGGTTTTACGATATTTATCAGTCACATGGTCACATGAATTATTGAGCTTATACATGGCTGAGCCACAGTTTAAACAAAGCTCTTTATTAATGAATTAGATCTGCTTTATTAATTATTCACTAAAGGCTTCTACATGCTTGTATTCACACATGTACAACAACATTATATCTTTTTGCCTCCTATGAATATCAGCAATGACCCAAAGAAAATTCGTTTTAATTAGGCAACTATTCTAGATGTCAGAAAGGTAACTTATTTATGCTTTTAATGTTTTATTTTTAAATACAGTAAATAAGTATTAAAGCAATACAGTACATTTAAGACTTTAGGTGCAGCTCAGTTGATTTTCCTTCCTGGTTTTTCCCTCTTCAGGGCGCACAGGCCAGGCGGTGGCCATGAGAGCGAAGGCGTTCGGCTTCAACGTGATCTTCTATGATCCCTACCTCCAGGACGGCTTGGAGCGCTCGCTCGGAGTGCAGAGAGTCTACACGCTGCAGGATCTTCTCTACCAGAGCGACTGCGTCTCCCTGCACTGCAACCTGAACGAGCACAACCACCACCTCATCAACGACTTCACCATCAAACAGGTGAACGGAGAGAGAAATTTAGAAAATAATTGATTGTGTAGGATTCTCATGAATTCTTGAATCAGGATGGACAGCAGCAGTGTCAGCTGTTCACTGGTATACAGTAACTATTTCTGCTGCCTTAATAAACAGCTTACAGGCTGATGAAACAATCCCTAAATGAATATCAGAGACAGACACATGCAGAGCAGCACAGGTGTTTGGTACATATGGGGTGGGAATAAATTGTTTTTGTGCTTTTAGAACTTTTAGGTCAGCATGATCCAAATGATTCCAAAGAGTGTGGGTGGAGGATCAAAGCCTGCTCTTCTGCTTGCTTTTCACTGAAAATAAACCAAGCGTGGAGAAGTTAAATAAATATAAATCTTACAAAATCTAATGTTTTTGTTGTGTGAAATTGCACACACACACACTCTGAGTGCTGACCCAGGCTTATTATGAGATGCCAATTAAACAGTCAGTTTACAAGCCAAGAAATGCTTCAGTCCTCCAGCTGAGAGCAAACCTTCAAGAATCAGCGGATAAAACACGAGCTTTGAGCTTTCATTATAAAATCTGATTATCTGCACAAACCTTCTTCCTCTAACATAACATATGTGCCTCTCTATGATATATTATTCAAATCTTCATCTCTAAATTGATTCAGTTCTTTTAGTCTATTCTTGATCACTGCTGCCACCTAAAGGTCAGAAACGGAACTGCAGTGGTTAGAAACTTAGAAATGTGGTAATCATATAGGTCTGTAGTTTTCACCAGCTGATGTGTATCATTTATAAAGCTTAAATAATTTAAATACAATTTTTGTTCATCAGAATTTTAATATGTGTTTTAGTTTATATAGATTCAGTGAACTGAGGAGAGGCGGGTCCTTTAAATGCCATAATTTGAAAAGCCTCTTTTTTGAAGTTTTCTGCAACATGTGTGCTGATAATAGTATCTTTCTGTTCTTTTTTTGTGGGTGTGTAGATGCGTCAAGGAGCTTTCCTGGTCAATACTGCACGAGGAGGTCTTGTGGATGAGAAAGCTTTGACCCAGGCCCTGAAAGAAGGCAGAATACGTGGTGCTGCCATGGACGTTCACGAGTCAGAACCTTTTAGGTGCCTATTTCTCTTCATGTCAGTAAAAGCATGAATTCTTTGTTCTTATCTGTTTTCATTTCTGTTTTGCTGCCAAACAGTTTTTCCCAAGGTCCCCTCAAAGATGCCCCCAACTTGATCTGCACCCCCCACACTGCCTGGTACAGCGAGCAGGCATCGCTGGAAATGAGAGAGGCCGCCGCCACGGAAATCCGCAGAGCTATCACTGGTATGTGTCTGAATTTTCCCAAGCTCGCACATTCTGACGCCTTCGCCTCACTAAAAGCTCCATCTTACAGGTCGTATTCCTGACAGCCTGAGAAACTGCGTCAATAAGGAGTTCTTCATAACCACGGCGCCATGGGGGATGATGGAGCAGCAGCAGCCTCAAGTTCACCCTGAAATCAACGGTACAGCCTACAGGTAGGAGATTTATTTGGACTTGGCATCATGTGGAGGACTCGTGTTTCATCACAACACCTGCAGTAGAGGTCTAGCACACGGGGGAGGGGGTAGCATTAAGTGTTTTTATGTGTTTTATTTTTAACACCTTGTTCTTTTAGAAGTTATATGTAGAACTTGGCCCGAATGAGTTTATCCCTTGTTTAGTTTAGCCTCTGCGTTTCTCAGTCTCTATATTGTCTCAACCAGACTGAACTGCTTCTCTCACACAGCCGAGTGAACCAAACCATGGTACAGGCCATAGCAACGGGGGGCATGCAGGACAAATTATATACCTAGATCTCAACCAGGTAAATGAATGCTACCACTGCTGGTGCAAATGAAAAACATCTTTAATAAACCCAAACCCAGTAGCTCCTTTTCATTCATGCCCTGTAGGTGTAACCCCATCAGCTCCCTCTTTATCCTCCCTGAACAGAAACTGCACATGGGATCAATATAATGTGAAACCTTTTTTAAACTGTAGCCACACATTTAGCATGGACATTAAATCTAAAGCAGGAAGGTTTTAGTTGTTGAGGATTAGTCAGGAGGAAAGGCAGTCAGAGGGAGAATGTGAAGAGAGTCTACAGTAATACCTTCATTTGAACATTTCTGAGGGACAAACTTTGTGCTTTTGTGCAGTTTAAAAGAGTTATGAGCAGAGACTGATGGTGAAGGTTCAACAGAAGACCCAACAGAAGACAAGCAAAATTAAATTCATACTGTAAATACAGTATGAATTTATCATTTTAAAGGAAAAAGCAGGTCTACATTTTATTATAGGAGAAATTTTAATTCAGATTTGTTGCATTATCTGTAATCAGCTTATTGTATTCCTGTCCAATTCCAAGTCCTGGACAGGACCAGCATACTATCCATTATTGCTAACATTTTGCTATTACAGACCTGCCTGTATTAGGTCTAAATTACAGGAATATTATAATATTTCAGTCAAATGCATTTAGCTGTTAATCTTGATTTTGTAATAAAGACACCACATTAATTCCATATAACATGTATGAGTTGTTTTATTTTCCCTTTTCCCTCTTTGTGTCTGTAACTAAACAATCTGTTCACCCTAACAATCCCATTTGTTTTCCTTTTATGGAGGTATTGTTTGGGAGAAGCTTTTGTTGTTTTTTAATCTCATACATCAGACTTGTTGTGTATTTTGAGTGAATGACCCTCCCTGTCCCTGATTGAACAGACTCCTAACTCCCTAATTATCACTTCATTTTTTTTTTTATTTTTTTTTTTTTTGCTGTATAGTTTTGACGTTTAGCTGAAAGATGGTGATTTGGCCCTTCTCTTAAAAGAGAAAAATGTTGAACTGAACAGGTTTTTCTCCAGATTATGTTACTTTTAAAATGTGCCATGTGTTTCTTATGCATGTTGATCACTCTCTGTTTATCTCCAGATTCCCCCCTGGTATGATGGGCATCGCCCCCGGTGGGATTACTGGACCTATGGAAGGGTTGGTGCCTGGGGGAGTGCCCATCGCCCACACTCTGCCCCTGGGTACCCATCCATCACAGGCCACGTCCCCAAACCAACCCTCCAAACACGGCGACCCAATGCGAGAGCACATGACTGAGCCATAGGTCTGCTGGTGTAGCCGAAGAGACGTGAACTCAGTGTAAACTAAGGAACTGATCAAGTCAAAACATCCAACCACACGCTTGACTTCAGCCATCTGGACCTACCAGCAAACTGCCTGCCAGGCGTATGTTTCATGTTTTCTCTGTATGAAACCGCTCAGCCTGATTGAGGACAGTGAGGTAGCACACACCTGAGCTAAAGATGGGACTGACCGTCAACTCAAGCGCAGAGGAACCCAGACGTCTCCTCCCTCCATTTTAGTTTTTGTTAACTAAACTAAGTGATCATTTTGTTTATATCTTTATCCTTGCGTATATATTAGGGACATTCCTGTCACCTTCTGGGACATGCTGCCAGGAACCAAGAGCAGGATGGACACCTGACCCAACCTTTGAGGTTTTAAAGGATGACGTGTCAAAGCTACGCTCCCCTTCAGCTTCACCCATTTCTGCACAAACGTGTCTTGTGTTACTAGGTTTTTTTTTATTCTCTTCTGTTTATCCTATATTTTGTGTTTCTGTTACAAATAATTTCAGTTTTTCTGTTTTTCAGTCAGTAAAAGTATATAAATTTACCATTGTGTTTAGCGGATCAGAAAAGTTCACTAATTAACAGCAGCTTCAGAGATCAGGACTTGATTGTGTCCTTCATTTGTTCATTGAGGCTTGTTGCTCCAGAATGTACAAAGAAATTGCGTGAAGGAAACTATTTTAAATTGGGAGGAAGAAATGAACCTTTTAAACCAAAAATAAAGACAACCCAGAGACACACCATCTAACAATACATGCCGCTGCTGTAACCCCTGCAGCTCTGCTGAATCGAGGTGAGGTGAGATTGGTTGAGTGTTATGAGCAGAATATTTTCTGTTTGCATCCAAAGGACCTAAATTGCATAGCAGCAACATGCTCAAAACATATAAAAGTATTTGGGAAAGCAGAAACAGAGCATCTCTTACTCAGGAAAAATCAAAGTACCATCAGATCTGAGCAGAAAATAGAAATCATCTGAATTACTGCTTTTCTCATCTTTCTCCATTGAGGTATTTTTTTAATATCTAATGTACATTTTTGATGTTTAAAGGTTTTCACTCCCATTAGATTTGTATTGCCTTGTTAAATGTTCATATTACCGTAGTCTTATGTGACCAAGCCCCCCCCCCCCTCCTTCTCATAGTTTTTTGTTTTCCTGCTCTAATGAGGGCCAGCTGTGACTTTCAGAGGCTCTGTGAACAAGCAGCACCCCCCCCCCCTCCACCCCCTCAGCACCGTGACTTTAGAGAGAAGTGGCTGCTAGCAGATTGTTTGGTTTTTAGTGTGAGTATTTGTATTTGTTTCTTGTACAAGGTGAACATATAGCATACAGTGCAGCTGGAACCAATAAATAAAACTTACTGTTCTGAATGATGATTGGTAGAACACTGTTTTGGTTTGTTTTTATAAGATGTCAAAAGGAGGAAATGATCTTGTCTCAATAAAACAATATAAGCTTAAAGGACAGAATACTGAGGTAAATCGATGGTTCTAATAAGAACATGAGCTATAAATAGCCAAGTTGTGATCTTCAGACCAATTCAATCAGTTTAAGATTAGACACAACAATTTACTACTTCTGTAAAGCAGTGGCTTCTAAACTTATTGTCATTTCTAATAAAATCTTTTTACAAGTTGTGCTTCTTAAATCCTTGATATATGTCCTCTAGTGGTCAGAAATATATTGCAGCTGATTTAATCCATTCATTCTCTATCTATCTATCTATCTATCTATCTATCTATCTATCTATCTATCTATCTATCTATCTATCTATCTATCTATCTATCTATCTATCTATCTATCTATCTATCTATCTATCTATCTATCTATCTATAGGTCAATAAGGGAAAGATTGAAGAAAAAGTGCCAAAATGTAATTGAACAAATAATTGTTTTAAACCTCTTGACTTTAGCTTATGATTGGTGCTATGGATAAGACAGCAAATGGATTTATACATTTGTTAAAATGCCAAAGCGAAACATTCCAGGGAAACAATGGTCCTTACAACTCTTCATTCAAACCTGTTGTTGAATAATTTGTCCCTAGTATACAATACCACGCAAAAGTTTGGATCACTTGGAAAATGTCTTGTTTTCCAACAGAGTCCGAAATGGGAAACTGAACAGGACATGCAGGCCAGTCAGTAAGAAACTAAGGATTGAATGGAAATTATGAATGTTTTATTCAAACTTTGAACCCAAAAAACACAATTTCATCCATTACAGCCTGACATATCTTAGGTATTTTAGCTGTCAGTTTAGTAAGCTGATGAGAGCCTACAGTCAGAATTCTAAAGGACTACTTATAATGTTATTTTTGCTGACACATTATTGAAGTGTGTTTTGCGTCAATGACCTGTTGTAGGGTGAAAGTGACCCCAGTCAACCACAGGGTTTGGCCTGGTGTTGTGAAGGCCTTCCTTCTTTAATGTCCCATGATTCTTTTACTCTCCAGACCATCACGCTGTGCAACACAGTTGCAAAAAGCTTTTCTATTTAATAATTTATTCTTATAAATTATAACTCTGATTAGCAGCCAGACAAGAAGATTCTAACTTCCACATCAAGAAATAAGCAGCAAAAGCTTCTTTTTGCCATTTTAAAAATTCATTTGGGGCAATATGAGTTATTATGTAAGGTAATAAAGTGCAAATTATAATGATAATAATGTTAAGGTAATAGTAATGTAAGATACGTTTTTTAACATCCACATATTAGTATTTTTATTTTAGTAGATTTGTTTCAGCTGAGTTCAGCTTCAATAAGATATAGGGACTAAAACCAACTCTAAATGGTTGACATGACGGTTAAAGTCATGTGATCAGTTTGAATTGTTTGTGAAATGAACAAAATATTTTGTAAATTTAATGAAAACTGTTTTTTTTATGTAAATATTTCCAAGTGATCCCAAACATTTGAGGGATGCGTATGTAAATCTTAATATACGAGGATTTCCTTAGGTGTGATCAGATCAGAGAACATCATGATCTTTTGTTAAAGCACCAGTTTTATACACTAAAATTTTTTTAATAATAAATTAGATTTATTTTAATACAATATTTAGGTTCACTACAGGGACCCTCAAAAGAAGCCATGGACTGTGACTAAATGTAAAAAAATAAAGAAGTATTTATTTAACATGAAGGATACAGCAGAATGAGTACACGTCGACTCATGACGAAGAATTTCAGACAGGAAACGGCTCCGTTTGGACATTCAAACAAAGGTTTTCCTTTATTTATTTATTTCTCCATGTTTTGCCTGTTCTTTGCATTACACTCTGTTTAGTGAAGTCAGGCCTAAATTCACAAACCATCATAGTCACGACTGCAACTATTGCATAAATACAAAGCAACATATAGGTGATGCTCAAACATGTATGACACAAATAAAACACAAAGGAGGTTACAGTACGCAATGGCCAAAAAAGCAAACATTCACAGCAAAAAAAAAAAAAAAAAAGAGGTTGACACAATTCTTAAATTTTTTTTGTCAGCTTTGGTTTAATAAGTTGTAATCTCTCACAACAACTTTAATCAAAGAGATGGATTGACAGCAGGCTTTACAACAAAGTACTAACGTGTACCATGACTGAGCTGGACAATACAGACTTTTGAGAAATGAACGGACAAACAGGGCGTCAAAAACCGACATCTAACAAGTGTGACTCTGGGTTTCATCCCAACAATAAACGTGTCTCATCTGCCCAGAAAATGAACAAAAACAACAAAAAGCACCAGATTTTAGGCATCCAGACGAGGTACTAAATCTCATGCAACAATGTAGGTAAACGCTCCACTGTCATGATTGGTTCTTTCCTCACAGGAACAGTGTTTCTGTGCAACGTGTCTTCATCAAGATTGAAAGTATAATTATCAAAAACCACCAAAAAAAGGAGAAAATATACAGAAAAGCTCTTAACTCAGGTTTTCAAACAATAAATATGTAGAATAAATTCAAAGAAAACACACACACTTCTCAGTTTAATCAGTCTAATAAACAATAAACCAAATATCCACCATGAATGTGCTAAACCTTAGTGAGTGTAGTTCAGACTTGTGAAGGGCAAATCTCCCTTTTAAAAGCTTCATAAACAATCTGAATTCAAGCAATGATACTGTTCTTAATTAGAAATGTTTTCATGAATGTGCAGTGCTTAATAATAAGGATATATGTTGTTTATTATTACACAATCTCTGCTTTCTGAAGATAATATTTATTGGCTTTGTCCCTGTCTCTTCAAAACACACACAAAAAAAGTTAAACAAGCCAACTGCTATACAACTGGAAAAACATCAATTTGGAAGTGTGCTTTAGTCAGTGCCCACACTGAACAGATATAAAGTGTTGATTTAAATAAATGCTGGTATATTTCCTTTAACTTTTTTGAACACACTCATGCATTTACATCTATGGATAAAGATTACTTTTTATTACATTTGAAACTCGAACAAATCAAAGTGTTATTTGCATTCAGAAATCTTTATTCTCACCTCAAATTTTTTGTCAGTCTCAGGTTGGTTTGAGTAAAGTGTTGAATGTTTTTGTATGTCTGAGCGCCTGTGCACGCCAGAAGAGCAGATATGAATTCTGTAGCTTTGGAGGTGTGAGTGGAGGGCTTGCGGCTCCCCGTCCTCGGCTGAAGGCCTTCACAGTTTGTCCGTGTCAGGAAAACAAAAAAGTTTAACCAGAAAAAAACAAAAACTGAAAAAGGAAAGAAAATGAAGGAGGAGGAGCCCTGCCTCCTGTAGATATCCTCCCTTTGCTTCAGTTTTGTTACTCGTCATCGTCGTCTTCCTCTTCTTCACCATCAGATAAAGAGGCACAGGGGCGGATTTGCCTGTAGCCGTCTAGCCATTTCTCCACCATCTGAGTGACGAGCGGGTGGTTGCGGCGGCGGGAGCTTTTCTGAAGGGCCACCAGAACGCCGCCCTCTGTCACGCAGCAGTCCAGCCACTCCCGCAGGAGCTTCTCCTGTTGTTCTTCATTACCCATCTAAAGAAGAGGTAGAACTCATTAAATACAAGTGGTTTCATTTGCTTCAAGTGCACTAGATTTACCTCAACAAAGCAAAAAAAAAAAAAAACTACACTTAAAAGGATCGGCTTCTTACTTCCTGTGCTGAGAGGAAGTGAATGTGTAGCAGCTTCCTCTCACTGTCGACCAGTGGCAGGAACGTGACCGTCTCGTCGTCATCTGTGTTGAGGTTGGCGCCCGCGCCACGATTGTCGAAGCCGTCGTTCTCCATCGCCACCAGTGCTGAGAAGTGACCTCGAGTGTAGCCCAGCGCGATGGGGCTCTTCCAGCAGAAACTCTGCTCCCACAAAAGAGGCAGGTACACGCCTAAAGGAGGTGGAGGAGCAGACACACACATTAGTTTTAAGATTTACCCCACAAAAATACTCAGTTTTTAAACACATTTTTTAATTCAAAACAATAAACTAAATTAGAGAAGAGGAACATAATGATTGCACTAAATAAACTGCTAAAATATCAATTTGTAATAAGAATCTGAATGACTTAGTAAAAAAATCTAAAAACTTCCTTTGCATTTTGGAAAACCCTTAGAGTAGCTTGAGCTATAACTTAGCCCAGAACCCCCAAAACTCAACACTTGGAATACTAGATCATTGGAAATAAGCATTTTATAACAAGTTTACAAGTACAATATTATTTCAAATGACCATTTTGGTTCGACTGTGTGCAACTGACTCAAATCTAATAAACATGTGTTATATGTGTGTCATGGGATCCATTTGTTTGCATTTATAGGCTCAATCAGCCCATTTAGACGTGATCCTCTTTCTTGAAGAATGTCATGGTTTAAAGCTTTAACTGTAACATATAAATTAGGCAGACGTGGCAACATTTTCTGACATCAGAGGAGCAGTGGTGAAGACAACTAGAAACAGAGCTCCAGATTTGGATGCAGTGTTGGAATAAGAAACATTTACTGGAATTCTCATGAATCCCTCTATAGCTGTCACTATGACAGTTCAGCTGTGTCTGTGCTGAGTTTATTTGGTCAGCATTTTAACCTCCCCTCCCCCTCGCCTCCTTTCCTTATAGGCATCCATAAGCACCGTCTTTCCCTGTGTTTCATCACGACTCCGACATCAAATCACTGATCCATCAGGCTGCTCTCGCTGAAGACTTACATCAAGCCCTGCTCAGCTCAGCAGGCAAATTGAATCCAGACTGTTTTTACTGCTAGTCTCCACTCTCTCTGTTAAAAGAATTGTGTCACTTTCTGATGATTTACATGTATCCAGTTGTGTCTGGGTGTTTGTGGGACGGCTTTCTGCATCACAAGACGACATGGAACGAACTCATTTAAGGCAGAGTGGCACTTTGTTGTGTTGTTTTTGTGGTTATGAGTCCAAGAAAATAAGAATGCATTCAACTGATGTGTACCGTCAGTGACAATTACTGATGAATCAGAGTTATGTCAGATATGTCAGCAATGCAGACACATGTAGGCTGCAGCCATTTCACAAAGGAAGTCTAGCTGTTCCACACCCACTGGAATGGCACAGTGCTGCACTGGAAACTGATCAATATTTGAGCAAAACAACATCAGCTCAAACAATCAACCACTCGCTCACCTTGAAAACGGGTGTATCCGAGCGTTTCGCCACGGAAACTTTTGTAATACTTCACTCCGTAAACTATTATAGGCCTTCGAAGTATATGTGCAAGAACGAAAATGTGGGTCTGCTCCAAACTTGATCCGGGCTGTAGAATGAAAACACAGGAGATTAAAAAAATATTAGAGTGGGTGAAAATATAAAGAAGATATTTCTAAATGCTGCCAAGTTGCCTGAGCACACTCATAAGAATACACACAATTAGTGAGCTTTCACACCCAGATCTAGTGTAACCCACCCAAATACTTAGTCAGTGAGGTCACTCAGAACAGTGTTTACGACAGACAGAATGCACTTTCCCTCAGAGCGTGTATTGTAATAAAAGCAGTAAGGGTTCTTGCATAATTCATGGATTGTTAGTGTACCACGTCTTAAGCACAACGAGCTCTGATCCTTTATGCTAATGTGTGCATTTGCTTTCATTCACACATACCTGGCTGGCGAGAGACAAGATGAAAGCCCAGTCTTCCTGCCACTGCTCTTCCCGAAGGGAAAAGTGCAGGCCAAAGCTTTGGGAATACCATGACTCCCATTCCTTCCAGCGTGTGTAAAACCTGCACAAACACAAACTGTTTAGTCTCAAACATTACTCCATGTGTGTGCAGACTTTTGCGGGCTGAATTCCCCTTCCACATTGTGGTTGAGGTTGGACTGCGGTTGCTTTTTTATTTCTGAAAAGTAATTTTCTTTAAGAAAATTCCCCCAGATTGTTACAAACCGATGTGAGTCACTGGGCTGATGTATATTCATGCGCTGCGGTTTTCTTGTTATTTCATTTGGAGGTTGTAGCAGGGAAGAATTTATGTGAGAAATTTGATTAAAGAAAGCCTGGTTTC
The DNA here is from genome assembly GCA_006937965.1 of Callopanchax toddi. Classification (NCBI taxonomy): domain Eukaryota; kingdom Metazoa; phylum Chordata; class Actinopteri; order Cyprinodontiformes; family Nothobranchiidae; genus Callopanchax; species Callopanchax toddi. The sequence continues at coordinate 1,473,906 of SSNR01000096.1, read as the reverse complement.
AGTTTTATCTACCGTCACAACAATTAGAAAGAAAGTCATACTCAATTTTTGCAACTTGCATCCACAAACTTAAAGCCTCTGCTGAATTTTTACCATCAGAATTTTAAGTTTGACATTCAAAATCAAATACTTCAATATTTTTTTTTTAATTCTAAGAAAGGCGAAATAGCACACATTTTGAAGGAATAATTACTTTTTATTATAATAACTTTTTTATCGTTCTTATGAGTATTAATGCTCTGCCGAGTGGAGTATCTGACACCTGGTGACATACTAAACTTCTGAATTGTTAATACTCGTGCTTCAGACACAAATCTCATCCTCTAAACCAGTGGTTCCCAAACTGGGGGGCACAATGTAACAGCAGGGGGGGGGGGGCGCGGGATGATTTATTTATTAATAAAGAAAAAAATTTTTTTTTTTTAATTAAAAAAAATTTTTTTGGAGTGCTAGGCAGGCTTATCTGGGGGATGGGAGAGATTTACCTTGCCTCTGCTTTGTTGTCCCCCCTAATCTCTCCCCTCTGGGGAGATGGTCTGAGTGTGTCCGGTTGCACCGCAGCGCGCTCAGAGCTGCAGAGAGCAGGTGGGCGTGACCAGGTTGCAGTGCAGCGCCGTGCGCAGAGCGGAACACCGGTTATAATATTAACATTCATTATTATGAGATCATGAGAAAAAGAGAGAGAAATGAGGGGTGCACATAATTTTTTTTTTATTGAGACACTCAGGGGAGAACCTGGTGCTGATGCTCAACTCCTCTCGGGGAGGTGAATGAGTTTGGATAGCTCTGTGTTTGCCTGCTGGCGTAGCTCGTGCGTGTCAACCAGTCTTCATAGCCTGAACGCTTATGAGAGCTTCAGAGCCACCACAACAGGAAGTGTAGTTAAAATCAGCATCTGATCACGGGCTGAGTGATCGGACCGCAAAGCTCCCCATGCGCAAAGACGCGTTTGGGCATCTCATGCGCACTGACGGAGCGCACGAGTCTGGACGATTCAGTAACGAGCGCGCGTGACCTTGAACGCGCAGTGCCGGATCCGAACCTCCACAGACACCTCCCCTCCCCTCCCCGACACACACACACACACACCCCACCTACAGATCCCCCCCCATCTATTTTATTCTCAAATCGCACACAGGACACTGTTTGGAGGACAACTCAACACAAAGGAGATCTGCAGCAACAAGCCGCTCACACCAGTCACTGAAGAGAACAATTTTTTAAAGTAAAAATAAACCTTTACATTTTTTATTTTCATTTTCTCAGGGAATTTGTCAGTTTTTAAAACCCATTTTGCACTGAGGCATTTTTTTTTAAAGTTTCTATTGAGCTGTAAAAGTGGTTAGTTTGTTGTTTTAAAAGAAAAGGTTGAAGTTTATTTTAACATGTAGTTAAATGCAGTTACTTTTACTTGTTCAAATCTCAAAGGTTTGATGTGAAATAACCTGTAATGGAGTTTGAAATTGAGATTCGTCTGTTCGCAGTGTTTGTGTGTGGGCGCGTGCGTGCATGTGTGCACGTGTGTGTGTGAGAGGGGGGGCACGGGAAAAATTGTGTAAAATTAAGGGGGGCCCAGAAGGAAAAGTTTGGAACCACTGCTCTAAACTACACGTACTGTACACTCGTTTTTCAATTCAGTTTGTTCTAAAAAAAAAAGAGGAAAATTTCTGTTAAAAAATTTTCAAATGTAAAAAAGAACAGAGAAGGATGAAGTACAAAATTCACAGTATTAGAACCTTTCTAATTATCAGTAAATTGTTCAGTCTAAAGTTTTTAACCATTAACCATTTTTCATTTAATTCCTCAAACTGATCACAGCTCTATTGACAATAGAGCTTTGTTTAGTTCAATTACAAACCTGAAAGGGTCACATGAAAATCCATGGAGCACACAGTCCAGTTGGGGGGGGGGGGCGCTTGCCCACACACAGCAGCTCCACTTACTAGAGCAGCATGGGATGTGTGGCGCCGATTCGCGGTAGATTTTAGTTATTATTGACAGCCTGGGGACATAGTACGTGGCTCGAGGGCCAGAAATAAGGCTCGTGGGCCGAGTCCGGCCCGTGGGCCGCCTATTGAGTACCCTTGGTTTAGACATTTACTCAGTTTGAACAAACCCAATGTTGGATGTAGATTTGCCAGACTGGTCCAAGGTTGTGAATTAAAGAGATACTAGTACACACTAATTCATACTATTAGTTCTTAGTCCGCTGGGCTCACCAGTGGGAGCAGTCGTGCAAACTGTCATGGAGGGTCTTGCGAAGCACAGAGTCCTTGTCATAGATGCCCCATGTAGCTTGCAGCACTGAGTCGAGGAGACAGTCTCCAGCTGTTCGGTTCCAGAGTGCATAAAGTCGACTGTCCAATCTGGTCCCGAGCTCCAGAGACCAGTTGATTATGGGGGACTCTTCTTCAAGTTCTGAAAAAAAAAATTGTAAAACAAAATAGGTGCTGTTTGAGTGCAAAACCTATTGGTTGTACTACATATTTAACCACAAAAAGAGCATGACAACAAATTAAGTGTTTGCATGGCCAGGTAAACAGGTTTTAAGCTATGTCAACTAGCTTTGTACTAATCCCTTAACAAGAAGAGTTTCTGCTCATTTTCACTTCTAAACAAACACACCCAGAGAGGCGTTTGAAGCTGTAAATCAGATTTCTGTTTCTACAGCCGTGCCCAACATTAACACACTGAAGTAATTTACCAGGACACACAAATTAGCAGTAAACCAAAACATTTTTTAAATTAGGCACTTTAAAATGCCTTTACATGTGTGTATCTGTGGGCTGAACCCTGCTTCAATCACTCAGCGAGGATCAGAGAAATCCCTGAAACTCAATTAGGCTGATTAGCACAGATGCAACTGGTACACATGATAAAGGCAGACTGCCTGGCTGAGTGACAAGCTGCTCAGCAAAAGACGGCGTTGGCAGGAAGGAAAATACAGGTAACACAACACTGCCAGCATGGGGCAGCCTCCCTGTTTTGGCACACAGGGCTTCGTCTGTTTGCCTAGCAACCAAACTGTTGCTGTTGGGATAGGTGACACTGGAACAATAAGTCATACAGATAAAGGAGTAAATAATTCACCTTTTTGTACATCTCGGTCCAGCACCTCATCAAACAACTTTTCCTGAACTGCAGGAGGCAGGTCCTCGATGTCTGAAACAACAACAAACAACAACGGAAAGAGAACTGAGTGGACATATCTCAAATAACATCTATGAAAGTCTAAAGAAACAAATATGAAAAAGATAAATACTAAATGTATGCACAGCTGGCAGACTGGTGTGTTTAGTGCTCAAGAACAATAGTGAACCAGTGAGCCAGAGGTAGCCTCAGTGTTCTGGCAGTCAGATTAAAACAACTGCAGCTCTGTCTCCTCAGCATGTAAGAAACAAGTAGTTCCATCGGCCACACAAAAACAAAACAGGCATTCTAATACACACTGGGAAACCCTGAGGGAGCGGCTAGAGAATGAGTTTCTTCAGCTGAAGTGTTTAAGATTCTCTCTGTCAGCCCTTGGAATTCATGCTATGATATTCATGAATGTGAGCCTCTTTCTCTGTTATTGGTTTGAACAAGAGAGCTCACGTTTCTGGTTATATTCGTTTGTTTGCTGATGAGCTGCTGACCTGCAGGCAAAGTGAAGGTGACCAGGTCGGTGAGGAAATAGCAGGTGAAGTCTCCCTTGCGTTGGTGAAGAGAAGCTGCTACCTCCCGACGGATCTGCTCAGTCAGCTCAGGACAAACCATGGCTGGAATACACTTGGCTGCCTGCTGAGATACCTACAGAAAAGAAGAAGATGAGGAGAAGGAAAGAAATCCAGAAAGACTGAGTAAAAAACGCTGAGCAAAAGCATTTCAAATTATAGCTGATTGTTGTGTTTGTACATAGAAGTCCAATCAAATGTGTTTAGATAGGAAGACTAAGACCAATCTAAACACAAATGTAAAGATGTTTGAAAATGCTTTCTAGGACTTTTAAATGTTTTTTTCGACCAAGATAGTAATGAGGAGAATTTATGCATAAACATGTTTTGTGACAATCCTATTTGTCTGGTAGTTTGAAAAACAATCCAGAGGATTTCTGAGAGGTCTTAATTTTCCCCCAGCAACATAAGAGACTGAACACATAAAAAGATCAGCCCGTTTTAGTGTGCCTTTATGTATACAAGCTAAATGGGAATATGAGCCTAATTTAATTTTCCTCTCGTCAAATCTGTGCTGCTGCCAGCACAAGAAGAAAAGCGAAGATCTGTTTTTTTGTTTTTCATTCTGGCAGATGCACGCTTCGAAGCATTTTAGGACATGATTTTATAGTTGCTCACTGACCCCCTTGTGGAAGAAAGTAGGGCAGTGGCTGAGTGGGAGGAGAGGTGTATAAACAGATAATCTGGGATCACTGTGCTGACAGCAAGGACGCTGCTTTCAACTTTAGCCAGTGCATAGGGCAGGCAGACACAAACACACATTCATGTATAGATGTTTAAATATACGAGTATTTTTAGCAAAACAAAACCAACTAAAACATACAAAACTACTTGAATAGAGAGGTGATGAGAACAATACAAAATAAAATTGGTGAAACCTAAAAACTTTGTGCATCAGGATTTTTTTTGTCTGCAGAAAAACCTTCTGAGGGGGCTTCCTTTCATCACACATTCACTGAACTCTAGAATTGCAAAAGCTAAAACCACAACTCATAGGTGTAATTTCTATCAGAGCTTTTAGATTCTTCTGATGAACAAAGTGCATAAACTATTTTTGGGGGGAGCTATGTAAACAGAACTCAAAAAGGCCATAGATGATGGCAGATTATTTCTGAAAACGTAACAACGCTGTGCTTGTTTGCACTGACCTCGGTGAGTAACACCGCCAGCATGTCCTGTCTCTGGAAGCGGATGGATAGGTGAACCAGCGTGAAGCCGTTGTCAAACGCTGAGGGTCTGTTTAAGAGCCGCACCTCGTCTGACGTCAGCTGCCGTGCGATGTCACCTCCAGATGACTTATAAGCTTCTACAGCTGCCAGGTCACCTTCGACAACACCTTTCAGACAAGAAGAGGAAAAGAAAGAGGTCACATTAGTTTTAGGGACAATAAAGAGGAAGTGTAGACAAAATATTATAACTGATCTTTTTATGCCTTACACTGAATTTTGTATAAAAGAAGCATACACATTTAACAGCTATTTAAAAAAACTTAAAATTGTACGTTGAAAATGAGCTTTTTGGTCACTGAAGTTTGAAAATATTGTATTTTGGAAGCAGAAATGAATCTTATCAACATAACAGTGGATACAAAAACTAGAAAACAGCTCAGGTAGAGGACAATGTGTGCTCCAGTAAAATGTATGAAATGCTGGAGATCAGAATGCTGCATCTCTGTGGCAGCTGCAACAGCTTCAAGACTTGGCTGTTTTGAAGTCTAGAGGGGAAAAGACAATAGAGGGCTGGTACATTGTAATCTGTCAATTCCCTCCCTTCAGATCTTAGCATTAAGTTTGAGGGATGTTTTTGCACCAGACAGATGAAGATGTTCTTTTTCTGTACTTCGTTTCATGAAGGTTTTTTTTATTATAAACTCACAGTTGTGATGAAGTTAACCTTGAAACAAAACGTGGACTGTTGTGTGATCGATCAGCTCAGCGAGAATAGTTTTAAGATTTATTCTCAATATAAACTTTGGGTACTTTTGATCAAACAGCAATGTGAATTAAGGTGAGCTAACAAAAGCTTCAGGAGAATAAACAGACTAGCAAGTGTACTACTATTATGACAAAAAACTAATAAAACACAAAAGAGGAAACTGGTTTCAATGCCTCACAGCTAAACAAACACACTCTTCCTATTTCCAGCTTACACAGTAAATGCCCGTGTGATACCCTCTCACACATTTGATGGCATCAAACATTGTTGAGCTTTTGTTCTCACGTCAAAAGACCACACACAAAGCTGAGTTGCATGAGCTGTGTGTGAGTGAGAGCTAGAGAGACGTGGAGTGGGTGGAAGGACTCGCTGTGCCATGTGGAGCTGGCTGGCACTGCGAGAGACGAAGACAGAAACTATACAATAGCAGTGTGACAGAGAGGGTTTGCAATGGCTTTCCATAAAATACTCCATTAGTGTGGGTGTGCCTTTAGCCCTGTAGTGAGTGAGCACTCATAATCCTTCACCTAATATAAAAGGAGATAACACACACAGAGATGTTCACTTAAAGACGGGCTGAGGAGAGAAAATGGATCAGACTAAGTGACTGTGGTTTTCCTCCTACATACAGTATGGTATACGTTGATTTGTTTTAATAATCTGGATGGTGGTTGACTCAACAGAAACACGAACAGCAGATGTTGGTACTTTAAAGTCTGCACAACCTGAATCAGACACGTAGGAGAACAATGCACTCACTGATTTAAAATTGTACAAAATTGTTTTTCTATTCTTTGCTGCTCCAGGTGCATATTTTTGCAGAAACCTACAAAAACAAGTCGGTCAAGCTGATTGTGTCTGTCAGATGGCATTTTTACATATTTGAGCAAATTATGCTAATTAACAAAAGCAACATAGTGAAAAATTAAGATTTTTTTTTTGTATTAACCCTCACACTGTCATTATTTTTGAGCCTATAGAGATTTTTGGGGACAGCATGAGGGTCAAAAATAAGAAAAGTCAAATGAATGCATGTTAAAATTAGCTTCTTTATACATGTTTCTTTATAATACTCGTTTAGTTAAGTTTTTAGCTATTTTAACCAGAAAAGAACTGAAATTTTAAAAAATTTGCACAAGACAGAGCTGCTGTTTAGGAAAGGATGTGCAGAAAACAGAGTTTTACACGTAATGTTTACACAGCTCCGCTTAAAATAAAACTACTTCGTTAACACATGACAATTATCAATCTTCCTATAGAGAAGTATTTAGACTGAAATTTCAAATAAATCAATAAAGTGTCCACTTGTATTGTTTTCCAAAGTTAACTTAAGGAAGAAAGCGACTCTGAAAACTAAAACTTATTTATATATTTCAGCCACTACTGCAAGTACAACACTTTCAGAAACACAAACCAGTTTTATTTATTATTGGACAAAATCTCAAAAGAAAACTGGACTGACCTGATCGTTGTTTCAGCAATATTCACAGGTCACATTCCTAGGTTGTCATTTTAATTGTTTATTTCTATAAGTAAGATGTAGGAAGATGCTATGAATCCATTTGTTCTCATTATAAATCCATTTCATTCATAGAAGCAAAACATGAGCTCCAGGAAACTCCTGCATATTTTTTCTAGAAAATCGACTAAGCCAGTAAACATTATATCTCTGCAGAACCTTTGCAGAGTTAAAAAAAAAGTTAATATTTTAAATGTTGATAGAGCTCTGCACTTAAATCATACAGAAACTAAAATCCTGCTGTTGAATTAAATGTTCTAGATCTTTATTGTGTGTAAAACAATCACTGTTATATTACATTTCAGTGCCATTTAAGCTATTGTTATTGTGTGGTGAATAGCAATACTCAGAGAGGTTTTCATTTTTTGTGAATCTGATTTTATTGACATTTTGGGGGGGTTGTTTTAATTTTTCTAAATTATTTGCACAATTGCTTTTCTGTGTATATGCACAGCTTAGGTCTAAAATTGTAGTTCTGAATGAATCATATGATGAAGTCTTGTTAAAGATATTTTAAAAAAAAGATGCTATTTGTTTCTTTTAAACCCAACCCTTGTTACTAAAATCACCTCAGAGAAAGTAGGACATGAGTTAGTGTGGTGTTGCACATTTCCACTGTGATCACAGAGCTTTCCTTTGACCATGCTTCTGTTTCCTTTCACATTCCTAAGGAGGAGTGCACAGGACTTCAAACTGCATGTCTGTGTTTACTTGTTTAATCCTTGTTTTGTTTTAGAGGGGTCAATGATCACTGGAAAATGAACCTTTCCAGGGTCCTTCTGGTTGAAACAAGCCTTTACTGTCATCTGAAGGCTCTTTAGCTCATAAAAGATTAAACAGTGGGCCAATAAACTTACACAAACAAGTGTAAAGGAAGCTTATGAATCATCAAGTTTAATGTAAGTAAAGCAGCAGCTGTTGAGCTGTGTTTTAAGGTCAAACACAACGTAGTAGCAAAGATAACAGCTGTTGTCCTTCACATGTTTTGTTTAACTTTAGTTTCCATGAATCATGCCATTTTGGTGCAGCAGGTTGGACTGGAAACATGAACATCTATCAGAGTTCATGTTCGGGTGTTGCTCTACACACATTTGCTAAATCTGAGAGGACAGATCCCTCAATCGGCCATGAGATTTCTGCTTTGAGTTGTGTAGTGTGTTTATGTTGGCACTCCCAAAACATGCTGGCTGTGCCATAATTATTTATCAAAGCGTGGAATTTGGATTAGCATAGTAAGCTGGATAAATGCTTCAGTTTCTCAGTTTTTGCACTGATAAATACAGATACATGCTGCACTGTGGCATCCGATAGCAAATCTTATGCTGAACAATGTATTCGCAGAGATTCTAGCTTAGAATCTTTTGATCTGTTGTTTTATTCAATTTGAAACCAAAATGCTGTTACCAAACAGATGATAATATTTTGACTCGCTAACCTGAATTTGCATGAACTACTACGCATAAATCTTCATGAACATACTGTATTCCTAGTTGATGGACATATAAAAGTGACCAGCAGTTTATTAATATTAGAGAAGATCTGGTTTTTACTTCCTTCAATGGTTTACAAAGAATAGAATTAGATAAACACTAGAGCTTAAATTTGAATATGTAAAATTTAAAAAACAAAAACATAGGACCCTCTCATGTTCTGTACATGAGGGACATGTCCTGTGTAGGAGACTGAGACTACAATCATATGCAAATCAACTGCAGCAATGAAAGATATTCAGACTTAAAGAATGTAACAGTATAAAAAGAATAGCCGTTATAATTCACCACGAGAGCTTCAATGGGTTATCAAATACATTTGCGGCTGACAAATGCATCCCGTCAGCATAACAGAATAACTGTCAGAGAGACTGATGGGGAAGGAGACTGGAGATTTAACAAACTACAGTCATGGCAAAATGCAAGAGTCAGACTCAAGACAAGCAAGAATTAAAAAGCAAGTACTACTGTTTTTTTTATCTTAATACTCTAACTCTCTTCGAAAGCTTTTATCAGTGTACAGTGTTGGTGGCTGACTGTTTGCGTGGGGAACTTTCTACTGGCTAAACAGAGGAAATCTAAACAGTATTTCAGCATCAGTAGGATGCAAATTAGAGTCATCTGGATATTGCTATGTACATCATATTCTAGATTATCATCTAGAAGACTGTAAACTGTTCAGTTAATTTATTGAGTCATGTAAAATAAAAAGAAGGAAACTTTTAAAAGCACATTTTGTATTTAAACTTACCAACGCATGCATTGAGGAACAGCCAATCTGTCCGTCTCATCCTGTTCCTAATCTGCTTCAGTTTTTTAAAATCCACCTCAAGCTCCTCTTTGCTCCCAATCCCAGCTCCTGACGCCAGTTCAATCCTCTGAAAGTCCATGTTCACCTCAGTCTCCCGTTTTTCTGATGGAGGTGATTTCCTCTGGCTGCTGCTACAGCCCACCACACCCCCTACCACACCCCCAACTCCCTGCCCAACAACACTCCTCCTGTTGTCCTTGTCCTGCTCGTTAAGCATTGAGGATGGCCGTTGGACATCGGGCTCCGATGCAAGTTTGATGGATTCAGTGAGAAGACTATTGGGCCTGGGATGATCACACACAACACATTTGAGTGTCTTGGCCCAGTTCTCATAAGTGCAGGCGGTACAGGTCCAGTGCTGTGTGTGAGTGTTGAGCCTGTTGCGGTCGTTGTATTCCTCACAAGGGTCTGTGGTGGTGGTTGGGGGAGGAGGGCGACATCCAGAGCCTGAAGTTTGTGGTGATTCTGTGGGGCTGTGAGGCTGCTGGGTATGATGTACTTGATGGGTTGCATGCTGCCCTTGTTGTTGTTGCTGCTGAGCTTGTTGTCTCTGGCACAAGCACTGGGTGCAACGGATAGCCCGAGGCCAGTTTAGGTAGGTACACATCTGACATGACCACTTATTACTAGTCTCAGGTACATCGGTGATGCGAACACGAGGTCGGGCACTAGAGTCTGGACAAATGAGTAGGCTTGATCCCCCCTGAGATGGACTGTTGCTGAGTTCTGCAGGATCCCACTGATGCAGACTGGCATCCAGGGCAGGGCTGCTCTTAAAGGGCTCCTCAGTAATGATGGCACCCCCGCTGGGCCTCTGAGCGCGGCACATGGTGCACTTGATGGCTGACGGCCAGTTCTCGTATGTGCAGTATTCACAGGCCCACTTGGCAACCAGCTCGGTCATCGTCGCACTGCCACTGAAGGAGGCTTCCAGCTGTTCAGGGGGACTGTCAGCTAAACAGATCCACTCTCAAGGAGATCACACAGCAAGCAGGAAACTAGGGTAGTAAGAAATAAAAGAAATAAATCAGTAAGTTAATTCACAATATAGCAAACAAATGTTCAAAACTCAAAGGTAAACACTTATGGGAGGTGAAAGAAATAAATACACTTGGAAAAACAGGTTTCAGCAATCAAATTTTCTATAACTGTGGTCCCGGTTTCATATTTCTCCAATAATGCACTGAGACAAGGTCCATTATAATAAAGCCTCGTGCACAATTTAAAAGAATTAAATCATTACTGATGTCGGCTGTAAAAAATAAAAATAAAAAAAAATGCTGTATTAAACTGCAGCCTTAAATTCAGGACAGATCTTTGATGCTTCTCTTAAACTCTGACACCAACTTTAAACATATACAGTAAGTTACATTACACATGGAAGGCAACTGTGCCCTACAACTGAGCTGGGTAATAAGAGACAAGGACAGATGAAACCTGACACTCAGCAGGGAGGCGGGTGACTGGTTAAGACACTTACTGAAGCACTGAAATTATGGATGGATTATGAGAGGACAGCATCCAGGCACAGACATGCAAACAGTTCCCAGTACCACCCACTTTACTTTTGAGAAGTTCCTACTCGGAGAGATGCAAAGTGTCTCTGTGAAGGTGGCTTATGCATTTTTGAGTTTCATCTCTAAATTGCCACATTGCAATCTGTTCAAAGTTGTCTTTTTGCTGCTTTACAATTACATTAGAAACTTTCTTCTTTTGTAGTTCTCTTGCATCTCTTTAGCCATTTTTGTGTTTTTGTGGTCATTTGATGCATTTGTTTGCAAAGTTGGGCCCGGGACCCCACTGGGGATCCTGAAACACTGGGTGGGGTCTTGGGATGATGTATAAAAATTAAAATAACTTACATAAAGAAAACAGTAGATATACAGTAAAAGTATAAAAATAAGGTAGTTTTTCTGGATCACTGTAGTCATTTTTATTTAGTTTATGTGCCTCTAGTAGTTGTTAAGTTGTAGTTGTTAATTTTTTCTCTCTCATTGTTTCAAGACTGTTTAGTTCAGTAACATTGAGGAAAAACTCAGGGCCCCAGACTCTTGTGGGCCCCTTTACATGAACCTTGTTGCCCCTGTTCTGTAATCCAGTCATAACCTAAATCTGATTTCGCCCCAAAGCCTATTATTACCTCATATAAAACTAAATAATCCAAACCACATGCTTTAACACAACGTCATAAACGTTACTAATAAGAGACAAGCTAATAAAAATAATAAAAAGTTAGCTCTCGGCTCAAAGGGGAGTTGCTGTTTACACCACGCCTCTAAGTTTACCAACACACTGTGTGGCATTTTACAAATTTGTGACTGCCCTCAGAGCTGCGTGACTGTTAAACTAAGGAAATTTTATCCGCTTTAGGACATTTTCTAGAAAGTGGGGTAAATTAACTGTTTTACTTTAACATAAACTACATGTCGAATGATAACCGAAGAGTTAGCCGTGGTTGCTTTACAACAGACGGTTCGTTCAACTGTCAAAGATAAATGATAGCCAAGATAGCAGACTGCCAGTTTCCATTCCGGGAATATATTTGTCCAGTACCCGCTCGAGAGGCCATTACTAAATGTACAAAGCTGCGATGTAAAGCTCACCTCTGCTCTGCTGTGTTTACTCTCCTCAGTCCCCCGCAGCAGCCAAAACAAATGGAGCTTCCCCCGAGTCGGAGAAACCCTCTCCAGCCCGAAGTCTTTCACTTGGACGACACTAACAGCATATTTACTTCTTTGTGGCGCCTTTTAACTGGCAGTGGACGGTCCATATATTCCACCGAACAAGCGACCCCCCACCCCCCCAGTCCCGTCCCTCGGCCGCTTGGCTCCGATGCTTTAAATCATTTTAATCCTTTTCCCGATTCCCAAACACCAGGCTGACGGACTTTAATGGCGGCGGCACAGGGGGGAGGGAAGCACCCTTAGCAGGGTTGAAAAATACACTACAGGGGAGAGCAGAGGGCTGTGAGCCGTGTTACAGTCAGAGGCAGGATCAGGATTTACCACCTGAATCTGATGACACCGCTGATTGGTCATTGCCAGTGGATACACAAAAAAGCAACCAATCAGAATTCACGTCTCTTATTCCAACTGTTAAAAGGCTCGGTGGATATAAAGCAGACGCGAATTACACTTCTACAATAACAGGGGCGCTTAAAGATGATTTTGTCTTAATGTGAATGGTTTAACTTGTTACTAAATAATCTGTTTTTAACGCGAGTATTGCTAGACGTTGAACGTATGGCAAGAAACCACGTGGTATCCCCTCAAAAGAGATGAGAGGATGATGTCATTGTAAAAATACTGCAGCAAGCAGGCTGCAGTAATGCATGGCAGCTTGAGCAACAGTTCCCTCCCAGAGGTTACCATTATTTATGGAAACAACACTCCTTAAACATGGAATTAAACAATTCAGTTGTTAGCAGCACTTAGAATTTCATCACGTTTCCCCCGATGAGATAAAAACTCAAAATGTCTAAAAATGTTAGAAATTCGACTATAAGCATTCAAAAGTATGCAATGCACAAAAAAAAAATAATAAAATAAACACTAATTAAGACAATGGCTGATAGGATCACATATGAATGTCTCATTTTATTACCCCTGTTTAAGCACCTTGTTCTCTCACCCAAAACTCCATGGTCAACTTTTATCAAGTTACACAAATCCAGATAAAATCCCCGATTATCTTAGGTGTGCACTGGACTTTGTGCTTAAAGACTGACAATGTCAGAATGCTCATCTTCACGAGATAAAGCAAAGGGTCACCCCATTCAGTAAGAGGGTGTACATTTGGATTATGTTTAAGGAACTCAAAGGTATTGGATTTGAATAAAGTTAACCCTCTCATGCTTCATACCTGTTTTTAATTCTTTTTGCACCAAAGTCCTGTTGGTTTTCACTCTAGCTGTAAGGTTTGAGGTCACAGCAGAAGAAAGTTCAGAGTGAGGACCAACTAATGGAACTAATGCTTTTAACCCTCACCATGCTCAGCTAAGACAAGCTTATAAAGTAAGTGCTGTTTAAATGCTACCCCATGCCAATTTTTTTTTTTTACATTATTCATTCCCAATTGTATCCCAGTATTGTAAGGAAATCACACTGCTAACAAGCCAACTTTATATTTTTTCCTTCTGTTGTGTAAGTTCTTGGTAATTATTAAGTAATCTTTTGAGTGCCAGTTCCTGGTCAGTGATGCATTAGCCTTGCACATCGCGGCAAGTGAAATGTCCCTAAAGCAAAAAGAAAGCACAAACAGCCAGCCAGTGTAAATAATGCAAAGTTTGTTCAGAAGGCAAAGTGTCTGTCGCCACAAAGTAACCTGTGTAGTGCAATCATTCACCGGTATCTACAATTAACCAAGTCATGCAAGGAAGCCGTTTTTATTCTCATCAATCACAATCTCCTTTGGCTTTAAATGGGTCTGAGCTGTAAAAGCATTTTTCTGCATGTCAGTCATTCTCACCATTTTTTTCCTTGCAGGCTGTTTGGTTAATGGGACTTGACTGCATTTCCAGTTTCTAATAATTAGACAACCCAACCTACAGCAACCTTGAGATGCAGACAAACTTAGAAGTCAGTGGCATTAAGTAATAAGGGAAATAAGCTGAAAACACAGTATAGATTAAAATACCAGTAGATCAAAAACATTTGAAATGGAAACAAATAGTTGTAGATTTTAAAAGTAAGAAAAAACAGCTGGAAGATGATTTCTGAAAACTTATAACAGGTTTGTCTTATTTTATTCCTCTCTACAGGTTGGTGAGCATGTTGTGAGCAGTTATAAATTGTCCTGAGTGAAAGGCACTGTATACTAAAGCAGGGGTTGTTTTAATCACATTATCTAGGTCCACACACAGAACACTGACCCAAGCAGGTGAGAATATATGAGTGCAACAGTTAACTATGCAAAACGACAAGCAGGCAAGAGACCAGTCTGTTTCCAAGGTTACAATTCACACACTACAGTGGGTATCTGCCTTCTATTAAAGCTTTAATAGAGACAAGTCAGTGATCAGTGTTTGAAGAGGTGATATGAGAGTGGTCAGTAGTACTGAGACAACCAAAATGGTATAATGAAAGTAGCAGCCATGTTTATCAGAAAAAGAACAAACAGATGCAACTCTTATTAGTAACTGTGTTGCAGCAGCAAAGGGAATAATAAGCATCTGGTTAGTAAAGCTACAGTACACCATGTTTGCCCTGTTAATGTTGTACAGTGCAAAAAAAAAACTGCCGAGTTTGGCTCAGGATGGTCACGTGGCACAAAATGTCAGAATTGGTATAGCACAATAAAAAGAATCTTAATTTTTGTTAAGTGTGTCAAAGCAAATACAAAATCCCTAGAAAAGCAAGACATTGACATTATAGTGAGTTAAATTAGATTACCTTAACTGCTTAATGTGACAAAAATATATATTATGTAAATGTCTAAAGCACCCATTAGAGAAGTGGCAGAGTAAGTATAGCTTGAAATCAACTGTTCAACATTACTTATAGTATATGATTGAAAATAGGCAAACATTTTGGTTTATTTATTAAAATCTGTGGAGTCCAAGATCAATATACCGGTATCTGAATATTTAAAATGCTGATGTTAGCAGCCACATAGGCTGAAGGCTGCAGACTATTTTCTTCCCTTTGCCTTTTTAAAGGGATCGCCTCAAAAAAAAAAAAAAAAACTGTGCAAGAAGTTATGCAAAGGGTGCTTAATATTGGAGATGCAAATGAGACAGAGATGTAGACAAATAATTAAAATATAAGTGTGGGCATGTCTCTTTTTAAAGCAAGCTTGCCAACCAGCTGGCATATACATTGGTGTGTAAAATTTATGTCTGACCTGCAAACAAGACAGAACCACACTTGTGTGCCATGACTTAAATTCAAAGAGAATATAAAAACCGACAACTTTTAGCCCATTGAGATGCACCTGCAAAGCCTGGAGAAGTTTCCCCTTAAAATGGAGATCAGACTAAGTCAAGAAGAATTACACAGTGGGACATCACTTGCACATGCCTTTCACTTTCAGGACTGGCACTTCTTTTGTCTACATTTGCTTATTTTTGATTGCTTTAGATGCCCACCTCTCAAGGTGTGTCACTTATTTGTGTCCTTCCCACTTCCTGTGGCATTCTGTGTTTTTATGTCATTTGTGAGCCACGAGCATCTCCATCAGGGCTGAGGGCAGCTGGCCGGCCTTGAGCCAAGACGCCAGCTGAGACCAAAGGTAGATGAGCTCCAACACTCACTAAGTTCTCATATTCACTACTGTCTTCATCTTCATCCTCATCATCATCCTCTTCATCCTCATCATCTTCCTGCCCTGCAGCTTGTCTGTCTAATGAATCAGAGCTTGATCCATCACCATTGCCAAGGTAGGGAGTGCCGGGAGTGCTAACAGGATTCAATGTGGCACCAAGGCCCATGTTCAGCCTGAGGCTGGGACCCAGGTCTGTCCCTAGTGGGATGGGCGTAGGGTGTCCTGGAGAGCCCACAGCCTGGGGCCGAGGCAACAGAGCAGCACTGGTTGGTGGGGAGGAGGAGGAGAGCAGATTGTCATCTTGGGATAAAAGGTCAGTGTAAGATGGTGGGTTTGGTGAGGTACTGGGCCGCTCTGGGGCAGAGGGTGCATCAAAATTTATCCTAGAAAGAAGGGGGGCCTCGCAAGGATCTGTGTTTTCCTCTGGAGTGGAATGGGTGTGTTCACGGAGCCCTTTTGACAAAAGAAAAAGATGTGACAGCCAAGAAAGGTCAATTTAGCAGGGTAAAACATGATTTAAAAAATGTCTTGAGATAATCTAAGCATCAAAGTATATTTGCTACTGTTTTACTTCTATATCGTCAAATCTAAAAGTTACATACTTCTCTCCTCTTCTGCTGTTATGCGCTTCCTGAGAGCAATTTGTTGTTTGAGTTTGTTCACATCCTCTTGAATTTTCTCTTTAACACGTTCACTTTGTTCCACCTCCCCACACACTGCCTACAAATAAAACAAGCAAGTGAAAAACATCTACTGACTGAGCTATTTCACTTTGTGAGGATGACAGAATCGCTCAAAAACAGACCACTCAACTTACCTGAACTTTATCTTGTAGTGCACTGTAGACTTGAAAAATTGTTCGAATATCCTTCATCACACCATCTTTGTCAAAAAACTCAGCCCTTAGGTCACATTTAACAAAAAAAACCTCATTAATTACATATTTGCAGGGGGAAAAATTACAGTACAAGCTTAAGCATTTTGTAGATGTGGATCAAAGTTAAATTAAATGCATTTCCATGGCTGTCACACACAACACTGTCTGAAAAAGTTTAGGTAAAATGTGAAAAATTATCAGACACCAGATGGAGAGGCCAGACTAAATCCCTACAGTCTGATTGTTCTCATCCATAACAGAAACAGTAGATCTAAGTTTAGACACCACAACACAAATACAAGCCAACCCTTGTGCTGGCTGTCGCATACCGGCCTTTCAGTGTGATCAGTCTACAGCAAATGTGTACCACCTACACAGTCAAAAGTAAACCTGGACAAGTGCACTCACATGCCAACAAATGTTTACTGTTCAGAGTCCCACACCACCAGAGAAACACTGACTGAATCTTAACTGTGACGGAAAGCAGCAAACTACATGCATTCTGAAATGAGGAGGGAAAAAAAATTACCCATGTTCTTTGATGACCTTTGCGTAGTTGAGAGATGTGTTTGGTACTGAGGAGGTTTTGTATTCCTGCTGACTTGTGTTGCCAAGATTTGGGATAGTGAGGGTAATCCTCTGGTTGTACCTACTAAGATAAAACAACCAGTTAGAATCTTTAAAACATAACATTATTAAACTCAACCAAAATACTGCATGTGTAGCTTTCCAAAAGAATTGCATAACAAAAACTTAAAATCCCTTTACTTACTTATATTTAACATGACAGGATGATAGTATTTTCTACAAAATGTGTACATTTTCAAATCCAGAATGTCTTTAAATAAATGCTAAATAAACTTGATTTTTAAATCACAAATTTCTACCCTTCAATAGTCTTTATGATTTAAACAAACTTCACAATTTTATGAACACATTTGCACAGATTATTAGTAGAGGTGGGCATAGATTAATTTTTTTAATCTAGATTAATTTTGAAATTAATCTAGATTAAAATGGCTCATTTGAATTCTGCCAAAGGGTTCATAATACCGGTATGTGTGTTCATGAGGCTGAAGAATGGTGATACTTCAAGTCTAGAGTTTAAGGTTAGTAACAGCTGATCCACCGTTTGGATCAGCTGTTACTAACCTAACAAGAAATATTAAACCTGTCAGAACTTCCCTCAGAAACCCAGACCTGAGTCACAAACCAGAACCTCCAGACCAGATGAGCTCTGAGCTCATTTTAACAACCTCTGATGGTTGATCAAGTTATCAGGATGAAACATTTTTAACACTAAAACACATTGATCTGTCATCAGAGGTCTGTCTCCTTTAACTTTACAGCTGTTTTCTAAGGCTCACTCTGTTTTAATAGTTTGACTGTAGAAACCTTCTCATCTCCTGACAGTAAAGGATTACATTTAGTTTACAGGTGACCTGATTAAAGCATCAACTGTATTTTTTACATCAAATAACTTCAAG
Organism: Callopanchax toddi; assembly: GCA_006937965.1. Lineage (NCBI taxonomy): Eukaryota > Metazoa > Chordata > Actinopteri > Cyprinodontiformes > Nothobranchiidae > Callopanchax > Callopanchax toddi. The sequence continues at coordinate 1,455,813 of SSNR01000096.1, read as the reverse complement.
CTGATTTTTTTTTAGCTGTCAAAAAGTGATTGTAGCATCCAGTTTATCTGTAATGGATTAAATCTGCCTTAAAATGACTTCATTTCTCTACGGTTTATTTCACATTACCCTATAGAGCTGTTTCATCATGTTTTTGTTAAATAAAACCACTTTAGGGGATTTAAACATTAACGAGTCTCTGACAACTAAAGACAAACCTCTGATAAAGTCATTGACAATCAATGTGTTTTAGTGTTGATATTGTTTGATTGGTTGAATGTTCAGCTGTCAAGTTATGCTGAAAAACGCAGCACGCGCTGCCACATTCACTTTAACGAGAGGCGCGTGCACAGCTGAGGCTGTCGGCCCAAACAGTACGTCGGTTCACCAGGAAACACCTGGAACCCAGACAGCCAGTCCAGACCTGGTTGATGACTTGGTCGGAGTTCTGCGGGAACTCTACCAAGTTGTTGCCGCGGGTTCGTGACTCGCTCAGCACTCTGCTGCGTCTACTCCAACCTGAATCAAGCTCCGAACCACACGGTCCAGTTCAGGAGGAGGGGGCGTATGCCGAGGTTGGCACGGGCGCGCGGCTCCCGGACGCGCCTCTTTCACTTCCTTGGGTCCAGGTGAAAATCCTGAACCGGAACCGGCTCCCGGTGAAGGAGACACGCCTCACGTCTCCCGAACGCGCACTTCACCTGGAGCCGCGGCTCCCGGTCCGGGTGAAGGATCGGTTTGGATCCGGGAGCCGCTCCAGGTGAAGCGAGCGTTCGGGAGACAGGAGCCGCGCCTCCTTCAGCTAGACCGGGGGAGCGGGTCCTGCTGCAGGTCCGGACTCCGGAAAGAACAGGATCCGGGCCAGGATCGGAGTCTGCCATTTGGTAATGCCTGTAGATCTCCTAGACCCAGTGACCCAATTTAGATTAACGGCGTTATTTTTTTTATCGCGCGATACCAGTTTTGCGTTAACGAAGCACGTTAACGGCGTTATCGGCCCAGCACTAATTATTAGACATTTAGAGGTTTAATACGGTACTTTGTCCATACAATACCGGTACTTAAAATGTAGCCTGAAGGAGCCAGGACTCAGGTCTTTGAACCGCTAACTTTTTATTTAGTCAACAATGAACACTAAATGGAGCAGGAATATCAAACTGTCCTAATAAACATTATGTGTGTGTGTGTGTGTGTGTGTGTGTGTGTGTGTGGGGGGGGGGGGGGGGGGGGGGGGTCAGAGTGCCTAAATCAATTACTGATGCTTTCTTTTATCCAAATTTGTGTTTTACTGTGGCATGCTCATATTGATTGTCCTTAAAAGAAACAAAATTTGCTAGAATAATAGTTTTTAATACCTAATTTGACATTCATTAATTTTAGATGTTGACATATTACTTTCACTGCAAGTTGGACCTCAACATTTATTCAGTCGCAGCAAAAGAACAGCTCATACAACACTGGATTTATGTCTAACAGACTGATGAAATTTCTAATTTAAGAACTTCATTTTGACCTAATAAAAATATATATAATATGCAAACAGTTGTATCTGTTTGTATAGTAATAAATCCATGTACATTTATTGTGTATAAACATAAAAATCAAGTTTGACAACACATTTTTTTAATGCATTTTATTAGTGGCTAACATGTCATTATCACCTGCGGTTGGGTCTGAAGAGCACGTATTCCAGAGCGTGTGTGGAGCTATTGGCAGTAGAGATGAAGCTGAAAAGAAGGAAGACGAGGTCGGGCACACCAAGCAGCTGAGTGAGCTGTTTGTGGATAATCTGCTCCCTGAATGACATCTGTTGTTGTGTATTCCTCCGGAATCGGTACCAACCAATGACATTCTACATGGCCCAAAAAATAAAACACTATTAAACTCAGTACTTGTCCACAACCATTTTATGACCTTAACTTATAATATACAGTATATAAAACTAAAAGCTTATAATTTCTTAGTTTTAATTTGAACCTTGTCATGAAAGTAAGAGTTAAACCAAACAATCAAAGCACTCACTTTCCGCCTATCTTTAAGAATGCTGTTGAGATTTTCTTCATTGACTTTACCTGCGTAGTCATAAAAGCTGATAAGAGTGAAAAAGAAGGTACGTTAAAACACATTAATCAAGTTTAATTTATCCTCCTCTGCTACAGCAATCCTAGACTTGTCAGATGGAGCCACCTACTGTCCAATGTCAAATTAATTCAGCCTACAAGTTATTTAAAACTGTTAAAATATTTCTAGTGACCTAAAATAGTAAAACTTAACCAAGTCAAGAACCTGCCATATATGGAGGACTGATTCTGCCAAAACAGACAATACATTTGAAAATAATTAAATGAGGAAATAAAATTGGATATAAATAAATTAGGAAATAAATAATTAAATAAGAATAAATACAACTGAAAATAAATTAATTAATTTGAAAGCAAATAAATAAATATTTCATTTATTATGCTTTTTTCCCCTTCAAGTCTATGGTAATAAGGTGGGCATTTCTACCCCTGGCCTAAACCATGATTGGTCAGCTATGAGAATCAGTGTCAACCAATCAGCTCCCAAGAAATTCAAAACAAACTTTCTGGCTTTTTCACTGAGTCAGCTGCCCGGTAGTTAGTGAGAAAGTGGACTCCTGTCAGGAATTAGTTGATAAACTAAAACCAGGGGCAGGACCACCTCCTTATTTCCTGCCAGCATTTTTGCTTTACTTTCTTTATCTTGCTGTACATGTCCTGGTATGGATTACTACTTTTAAGTACCGGTATACACAAAACGTGTTCTCTATCATAACGGTTTTCTATAACAATACTTGAATACTTCATTTGCTCCGTCATCATTAATGAACATTTTAGCAGGTGTTTTAGGGAGTTATGAGAAACCATTTCAGTCATTTGCTGACATTTCTAACTAAACATTAGTCTACTGCTCATCTGAAACTTTAAATCTGAATCAGGTCCAAAAAAAAAGCGATTTTGTTAGTTTTTATGCACCAACAACTCCTCAGCATCAACACTCCTCCGGTCTGTGTGAGTCTGCCTGAAAGAGCGACAGACAGGAGGAGGTACCAGACACTGAAGGAGCAGTCAGAGAGGATAAATTAAAAACCAATATAGCGTTAGACTGTCATTAATATTGATAGTCAAAATGATACTAAGGCGGCATCAAGTTTGTTCATTTCTCCTCTCTGACTACCTCCATACACCTGCAGGGGTCATAGAACAATGTCCATTAATGTTGGCTGGTGGAAGTATTAAAACACAGCTGTACAAAACTATGAATTATGATGGAGAACATGTTTCGATGCTCACTTAAAAATACTAATTCATACCAGGATATGTACAGGTACCTCATACCACTGGCACTGGCAGCAAACATGGAGGTGGTTCAATCCCATAATGACATACGGACTGGTTCTAATATTCAGCCACTTCCTTTCTTGACTTCACCTACAGGTGATATGTGGGGTATTTTTCTATGTATCAAAGTTTTTTAAATGATAGTTCAGTTCTAAACTATGATATATGGGTAGAGTTCCACAACATTTATCAACAATAACATTTATTTGAATTAATAATATATAAGTATTTTTTGACCTGAAATATTTAACTGGTAACACAGTCATCACAAAACTTACCTGTAATATTTGACATTATTTATAAATGTAACCTAAATTATTTTAAATGTGTTTTATAAACATTAAAAAATTATTCAGCTTTATGTCACAGACTCTGCTAATAACAGCCATTTAATGGACTGATAAGGTTCAAAGTAGGTATTTATGAAAATTACAACAGACCTTATTACTGTAATGAACTGAATCTGCATTAGTTATCACTGACTGAATTATTCTGAATTAAGACAGCAATCTGCATTAGTTCACCGGCTAATTCCTGAAAGGAAACCATTTTCTCAAGAGCTACGGGCAGTTATCTTCACTCCATGAGAAGACCCAGAGTCAGAAAGTCTTTGGAGCTGATTGGTTGACATATGTTCTCTAGGTGACCAACCATAGTTTAGGCTAGGGGTGGAAACACCCACCTCACTACCATAGACTTGATGGAAAAATGCATAGGGAAAAGTAGTAGTAGTAGTAGTAGTTGTTGTGACAGGATCAGTTCTCCATAGCCATATATTGCTCAGCTTGTATAACAACATTTCAAGTAAAAAGTATCATGTCTGCAAATTTTGCAGCAATGTTAAATGGTAAAATTTACATTTAACACAATGTACATTGACAAGACCTAATAATAATAACGATAATAATAGAAATAATAATAATAATAATAATGATAGCTGTTTATGGGTAAAAATGTCACAACTTACCTAAATAACTGTGCACAAGGATCATGGTTATGGATTTCTAATGAAACAAACAGTAAAAAAATGTTACAGACAGAAATGTTTATGCAATTTAACCACACGAAAACCAGTATTACTGTTTATGTTAAACTAGACTTTAACTTCTAAACAAATGCTGAGCTCTAAATGTAAATTTGTCATATTAATGCATGTCTTTACACGTGATAACACTCAATTCAATATACCCTCCAAAATTACAAAATATAAAAAAGTTGTAGTTACACACTAGCTTTGTTCAGTTGGTCTCTAGAAAGATGTTTCTGTGCTTACCTACTATCTGCAGCAGCTCTGCACTGCTAATCTGTGTGTCACTGATACTGACAGTCTCCTCTTGTCTTACATCTCCTAATAGGAAGCCCTCCTGTGAAAAGAAATATTAAAAATGTATTAAGGCACAAATAACAACTGAAATAACTCTGCTAATTCCACAAGAATGTATTTAAAGCAAATAAAACACAGAAAAGATACACAACCTTTATCTATTGATATTGGTACCTGAGCAAAAGGCATGAAAGTAATTTACACCCAGTTTTTGACAAAATCATTTTGATATGATATGTATATTTAGATTTAATTGCAAAGCCAAATATAAGACCACAGCTGCAGGCATATTTGCTTCAAAGCAAAAATACAAGAAGACCCAACTAACACGGAAAAGGTGATTCAACACTAGAGTCGTTTTAGTCAAAATTAAATCTACAGATCCAAATTGGCCAAACTCAAATATTCAACCACAGTTTTATGTTGTTTGTCAGATCTGCTACACATCATTTTTGTCAGTAATATATTATTATTTTAAAAGTAAAAATATATATTTTATTATAACAGTATGCAGAAATATAACAACAACAAATATTGTATAATTGATTACAAATCCAGTAGCAGTCCATCCTATCAACTGAAACATGACGGAAAATCACAGGAGCTCGTCATATTTTTAAAATTTCTTGAACAAAGAATCCACATAAGACAAAAAAATTCAGTCTGTAATATTATTGCTAACTGGATGTTAACAGCTTAAATGTAAGAATCTAGGAAAACAATGAAAACCTGAACAGTGACTGTTTTGCATAAAATCAACGTGCTTATCTGTTAAATAAGGTTCGAATACTATGAGGCTTTCTGACCTTTTAAATTGTTCTGCTATTATTTCAATTCACGCAAAGTTAGAGATGACAGCAGCTCAAAAACAACCACCTCGTTCTGCTTTAAAGGAATGTAGATAAACGTGTTCCCAGCCTAAAAAATAACTACATATCCTGGCTGACTTGCTAACTGAGCTCACGTTAGCCGAGTTCGCTTTTCTACTACTTGTCAAAATGTATTCCTTTTCTTTTAGTTTTCAACAACGAGCCACCAAAAGATATAAAGCAAAAGCCAGCAAAAGTCAAAAAGTAAAACGACACATTATCAGAATGAGTTCATCCAACACTGTCGAGATGCGAAAAGATTGGAGATTTTAACTTTTAGCATTTTAGTTAGTCGTTTTTCTAGGCTGACATTCGTTGTGTTTGGCAAATTTTACCAGACACTGGATTTTCACAACGTTACAGTCCGAGCATTAGTACACATCAGCTGTATCGATACACGGAAGTCACTTGATTTGGCAGCTTTGCTATCATGCTAACTACTGGCTATTTCCTGGAACTCAAACTTTAAATATATTGCTATAACTAGTGTTGCGCTGTACAGCTCTTAATATTTGATACTATGGTTGTTTAAGGCGTGAAACAATAAAACAACAAGACCCTTAGGAATAAGCAATTCCTCTTTTTTCCGGTTTCTAAAACTAGCACAATCTGATCAAACCATACTAGCCGGTAGATAGACGGAACCAGATACAGGAAGATGACACTGTAAAACAACACAAACTATTTACATCTATGAACCGTCACACGTCGTCGAACTACGCACCACCGATGAACCGCCAACTAAACAGTCTGTGATTCTAATTTTCTCACACTTACGTGATCTGAGTTGCTGTTGGCGCTGTGATAACACACAGAACTGAAAGTATAACCTGAAATGGATGCCGCCATGATGGAAACATCCCTATCAATCCCAATACCCCCTGCGGTTGAAGGCACGCTCCTTTGACGCAATTTCTTGTGGGAAATGTAGGCTTATGGCAGTTCGTTGTAATATATAATTAAACCACTGTTCTGCCTGAACATTATTTAGATGTCAAAAATACTATTCAATTTAAGCATAAATCATCCCTGCAAGTCAGAATTAACATCAGACGAATTAATATTAAAGTGAAATTATATTGGTTTAAAATTACATATCAGGGTCTCCTCAGTTTAAAGTACAATAGGGATATCCTAAAGGTGACAAGGGTTATTTAAACATAAAACATAAAAAAATAATCATTGACACAATCGTTATTGATATTATAAATTTTCATTGATTCAGTCAGATTATTATATGATAAAATGGCTTGCTTTAAGACACAATTTATGCAGTACTACGGCATCATGGCAGACGCTAGTGACATCTCACATGGTTGTGAAAATAATTCAGATTTAGAAGAAGATGGATGGTCAGATAATGATTTTGAAACGTCGAAACTCGGAACCAAAGAGTAGTGAGTGTTGTTTCTTCTTCATATTATATTTTCTCGTCTGCCTGATACCACTGTGGAGCTTCAAACCTCTATTTAGTTCGAGAAACTACCGCTGCCTTCTAGTTTTTACACATTTGATCGAGTAGACATTTTCCCTTTGTCATTAAAAAACGTGTTTAAAAAACTTGAGGAAAGTCGAACATTTGTGTCGACATAAACAGATAGCTAGCTTCACCGTCTTTCACGTTAGCCTTTTCGCTAAGATGTTGCATCGCTTCATTGTTTCCCGTTTTGTTCGATTTTAGTAATGCATCAGTTTATGTCTAAAGTGGTTTAGTAATTCAAAATACATTCAATGTTTGTTTTTTCTGCAGTTGGGAGGAAACATACCAGAAAGAGCTTGAGACTTTTAAAGACATAGGAGATGTTGGGGAGATCTGGTATAAACAGTTTTATCATGCTGGTACTCAGTCTGAATATCTGTATTTAACCATTAATCTGTTGAACTGTGTGTTTTTGTCTTCCTGTTAGGTTTGGTGAGGGAAGTATGAGGCGTGTGCAGCGATGGATGGATCAAGCTAAAATCCCTCAAAATGCTGCCATTCTTGACATCGGCACAGGAAACGGAGCATTCTTAGTTGAACTGGTGGGAGCAACGTTTGGAAGAATGTCATTATTTCACAGAAACCTTGTTGCGGTATTGACCATAGTTCAGTTTTATAAAATCAAAACAAATTTTGAAAATAGGGTCATCTTAGGTTGAGAAGTAATTTTGCAAAGTTTGCAAAACATGAAGGCCTGTCATCTCCAATTATTTTATGAATCTCAAATGGAAAAATTGTAACACAACAAATAATTTGCACACAATAACTTTAGATGATCTGAAACTTTTAAGATTTTTAGCTTATTTTACTCCTAACATTTGCATAAAATATGTTTAATCCTATTTTTTAAAACTGTTTTATGTTTTTTATTTACAGGCTAAAAATGGATACAGGAACCTTACTGGTATTGATTATTCTCCAGCATCAGTAGAAATGGCCAGAAATGTTCTGGAGGCAGAAGGTTTTACTGATATCACTTTAAAGGTGGGTTCATATTTGACTTTTTTAAACCACTTACAGCGGTAGAAAAAAAACCTTGGATACGGCAGGAAAGAAGTGTTTACAAAACAGTTGTAAAACTAAAATCTTTAAAAGTGAGATGCAACAGTTGTACATATGGCTGGGCGATATGACGAAATATTTCATCTGGACTATACAAAATGTCTGTCGCTTCATATAAAGCTCTATCGTTACATCATGGTTAGGAGTTTTACGGCAGTAATTTACATCAAAATGCAATTTAGCTACAGTATTCCCATGCATGCAGCAAAACGTAAACAAACATGGAGGAAGATGGTAGCAGATGGGTTTTAAACAAGGGTCACCAGGATAACCAGCCAACCCAAACTGAGGAGCTTGTACCTTTTAAAGAGGGACAAGTTCTATCACATGGATGTGGTTTAAATATAAAAAGACCGACGTGGCCCAGACAACAGTTGTTTGTAAAGTTTGCCTGCTCCCGGTCCCAACAACGGACTCCAACACCACAAATTTATTTTATCACCTGAACTAGTGTTGTCATGGTACCAAAATTTCAGTATTCTGTACCGATACCAGTGAAAATCCACGGTTCTCGGTACCAATTTTGGTACCAAATCAAAACAAAAACATTAAATCAGAGGTCTCTTTGGACTTTATTGTTTTGCTTCATTTTGCTTAACGGTAAAAAATAAATCGGGTCATAATCTATTTTTACTTATCACTTATTAATTTAAAAATTACAACAATGACATTTTCAGCAGCATCATTTCATTCCTTTTAAAAAACATTGTTAATTGTTCCTCAACTGTTTCATCCTCCACTGCGGTTCAGAGAACCTCAGTGTTTAATTAAGCTGCAGAGGATCTCATGGTTCTGATGTTAGTTGATCTGACACTGGGCCCAGTTCAGCTCATAAATCCAGACTGATCTAGAGAATAAACCAGCTGATCATCAAGTCTTCATCTGGAGAACTCTAATAACTCTCCCCGTCTGAGGAGCACAGTGCAACGCAACGAGCGCATCCATTATGCACTAGTGCCTCTGACTGCAGCATTCATATGTCTCAGTTCAGATCATAAATCCAGACTGATCTAGAGAATAAACCAGCTTGGTTCAACGCTCTCGGGATTCTTTGAACCGCGGTGTTCCCCGCTCCGGACTCTGGCTGGGGAGCACTGCGTCAGGAGTCCGGAGCGCTGAGCATTACGCGCGAGTGCCTCTGAGTGCAGTATTCCTGTGTCTCATAACTACACAGCTGATCACAATATTGCATCAATAAGGGCAGTTATACCCTTTGAAGACATGAACAGACTGGGATTTAACTCCTAAATGTGAGATGTTTTTGTTCAAATTCTCATTTTTTTTTAGTTCAGAGATGGTGGAGGGTGACGGTTGGTCTTGTGTGTGTGCACGCGCACACGTCTGTGTGTGTGTGTGTGTGTGTGTGTGTGTGTGTGTGGGCCTCCAAGTCTGAAAACTTACACAACTTTCAGACCTGTTTTTGTGTGAGCAGGTTTATAAATGAGGACCCAGCCGGTGTCTATCAGCGCTCACGAGAAACGGCTGCTCGCAGCCGACAGGCTGCTGTAGAGATTCGCCAGTACAGCACAGTCTGATGGCACTTGCACACACACACACACACACTCTCACACACTCAGGTGTGTGATTTTAATTCGTCAAAATGACAAAAAATGTTCAGATAGTGCTGCAAAAACCAGGTTGACCCGCTGGGCGGTACCACTGGTACCGCAGAAATCCTGGAACCGTAACATTTAAATTGTTTTAGCACCGACTTGGTACCGAAGAACCGGGTCTTTTGACAACACTAACCTGAGCAAAGCAAAAGCTGCAAAAGCAGTGGCGAGTGTTAGCGTAAGCGCTCATAATAAACTCCAGACGCAGACGGTGCAACAGGCTTTTACTCGTCGTCACACACCATGTAGCTCCTAGCTCCCACAGATGGAAGGAGATTACGGCTGCTGTTGGCACATCTGTAAAGATATGGGTCCAATCTACACGGTGGAGAAACCTGAGTTTTGTGACTTACACTTGAACCGAGATATGAAATGCCCAGCTAAAGTCATGTTACCTGATTTATATGATGCATGTCGGGCCACAGTGGAGGGGGAGATTCACAAGGGGGTGTTCTATGTTTCACATGTTTATTGTTATCGGGATATAAAATGAGCTAATAGCTATATAGGGATATGAAATTTGGCCATACTGCCCAGCCCTAGTTGTACGTTTTGTGGCAAATTTATTAACTTTCAGCTTAGATGAAAAAGCAGACTTTACAAAAATATTCCTTACTGGCTTGATTTTTCACTTAAAATATGTCTTGTGTGAGATTAACAGAAATGTCACCTTTTCATTTAAGTGCATTCATTATAAGAAGGGAATAATTTTGACATCAAATGTTATAAAAATCTCAAAAACCCATGCCACAGTTGTAGGCATCTTTCCTCTGTTAAAATAAAAGAAATGATCAACAACAGTTGAAAGGTCCTTCAGTTTGTGAAATTGTGTTGTTGGCTGATGATGGCATTGAGACCAGATTTATGCTTTTTGGCAGCAAAATCTATGGCAAATTCAGAAAGATAGGCATTGAAACAAGCATGCCATCCTTACTGTGAGGCTGTTTCCCCTAAACACCTTGCACATTTTGTAAGGATACATGCATCATAAATTTATACCAGCACCTATTAAATTAAAACATAAACAGGTCTGCCAGAGTTTGAAATGAGCTGTTGTTGGAGAAAATCTACCAAAAGCTTAAAATAGAATACAAAAATAAAGGTTTTGCCATTTTTCAGTTCACAGATGTCTCTTTAACACACAAAGAAAGAACACAAACAGTCATCTAGGAATCTAAAAGACTTGAAGATCCTTATGAGGGATGACCTTGCAGACAAATAATAGTGCAAAAATTAAAATGGAATTTACTTTTTGTAAACGATTAATCATATTGTAGGGAAAAAATGTGGGCCTTTGTAAATGGCGTTTTCTGAAAAAAATACTCAACATAATTTGTTCACTTGAAATTCTTTGCTGAAGTTTAAGAAAACCTCAGTGTTTGCCATGTGGGAGAGTTGGATGGGAAGAGAAAGCCTTGAAAGTGATGGTCTGCCCACCTCGAACCCAAAAGAACTGGCAGGACTACTCTCATATGCATAAGAAAAACAGGTCATAAACTCTAGGTGGTCTTTAAAGCAGCACTCCGGAGGATTTCATCAGGAGAGCAGTTTTTGAATCTAGCGTCCAAAGGCTCCTCCTCAAAACATCTCGACACTCGCGTCCGGTCGTGTGTGCGCGCGTGCACGCGGCGCATATACTTCGGACATGAACTGTACAGCTCAATGTGTAGGGTTTAATCACTCACAGTTCACAATCTTATTCCAACAATACTACGAGGGTCTGATGAGCCCTCTCTGTCCCTGCTGCTTCTGATATTAGCTCTGTTAGCAGAGAGCTGCTGCTGGACTCTGAAGCTGAACTTGACTCGGCCCTGGATGAACTTTCTGACCAAAATAAATGCATAATCCTGTCAAGCCTTGCCATTCTGTGAGGTGAAAGGTTTAAAAATAAAAATAAACCCGTCTTTAGCTGGAGAATGGGTAGGTTTTTAGTAGGAATGATCTGTGAGTTGGTGAACGGCTGAGACGGCAGAGAAACACACGGAGCGTCCTGTACGACAGCGCCCCCTACTGGTACAGGCTTGGTCGATGCGCGTGCATGTTCAGACAATGCAGAAATTTGAATTTCATTGGCTGAAAAATGTCGGCGGCAAGAAATAATGGAAAGGGGTCTCTAGGAGGAAGGAGGGTCTTCATCAGAATGACAGATGTTGTGGAACTCAACCCATAGATCATAGTTTAGACCTGAAATATCATTTAAAACATTTAGAAAACTTTGATACAGAGAAAAATGCTCCAGAGAGCCGCTTTAAATTACGACAAACAAATTTCCCTCTTTAGTACACAATCTTGTTGCGTTTATACTATACACATTACATACCCATAAAGGCGTGTACTTGGCTTGGGCAGAAGGACTGCCGTTAAAGTCAATATTGACTTTTGCTGGATACGGGGAGCATGTGAGAGTGGAATGTTGGCATATTAGTCCTTTATGCAGTGATGGAAATTGCCAAAATAATCTTCAGCATGCTTTCATTTATGGTTTTAAATCAACGTCAAGCCCCTCTCTATTTACATTAGTCATGATCTGCATCCGCATCTTCACAGTACTTTACAAACTCAGGTCGGTAACAGAAACATGAACATATTTCTCACTCTAATGAACCCCTGTTGGTTCCTCCTCCATAAATCTCCTTTTGTGACACATGGTTTATGAGTATGTGGTCGGTGAATTCACACCGGAGGTCTGGTGTTCTGCCCAACATCCAAAGAAAGGGGTCCTTTCACTGGTTGGCAGAGGGGGTCAGAAGCTTCTGCTGAATTAGCTGCTGTCATATCAGCAATTTTTAAAAATTAAAATAAACATAACCAATGAGGAATAAAACAATTTATCATGATTGATGGATTCTGAGTTATGTTGCTCTTTTTCTTTTCTCTTTTAGGAGATGGATTTCCTTAACTGTCAAGGGCAGCTTAAGGGTTTTGATGTCTGCATCGATAAAGGCACATTTGATGCAATTAGTTTAAATCCAGACAACACCAATGAGGGGAAAAAAATGTATGTCCAGGCTCTAAAAGATGTACTTAAAGACAGTGGCTTTTTTTCTATAACTTCATGTAACTGGACAAAGGAGCAGCTGCTAGAAAGATTTAGTGAAGGTAAGAGGGAATCATTTATTACAGCTCTGGAAAAATATTTAGCATGCTCAAAAGACAGCTTAACTTCTTTAAAATGGAGAACACAACCAGGTTTTGTTTTGATGAGTAATAGTTTTGTTTAAAGAAAGCCACACAGTGATTCTTTAAGTCTGGTTGAGTTGAAAAGTAGTTCAAACATTTAAAAAATCTGCTGATCCTCCAGTTGTACATAACTGTAACTTCAAGATGTGTCTTTGGCTTTGTATTCACATGTTTTGTTGTCTCACCCTCAGTCAAAACACAGACAGCCACAACTGTCATTTGGCAGGCTGTTAAGCTGCAGGAAACAGCAGCCTGTAAAGTCAGAATTTCGGCATGTTTCCACTAGCTGTCACTCGAGTCTCTGCAGTCACTCTGGAGAGCCTACAGGGGGCCAAAGTGCTCATCTTTCACCCTGACAGCTTGGCTTTACTGGGCCCCAGGAAGCAGCACAGATGGCAGATGGATAGTTGACTCTCATTATTTGCTGCTAAACCATTTTTTTAGTCGCTTAGTTATACTCCACAAGAGCAGATTCTTGGCTTTTGTTTAGATGCACGGCTTCTTTCCATAGTGCACATTTAACTTGACAGTTGTTTTGTGTGTGTTTTGCAGGTTTTGAGTTTGTACAAGAGCTGCCTACACCAAGTTTCAATTTTGGAGGAAAAGCAGGCAACAGTGTGACAGCTCTCATCTTCAAGAGAGTGCATTAAAGGACCATCATAAGTGGAATCATTCTTCAACTCTTTTCCTATCTGACATGCATTTAAAGACATTCTAAGACCATATGTTCAGTATTCATTTTCTAAGTCTGTGCTGAAGCAAGAATAAAGGACTTTTTTTTTCTTGAAATAAATTAGTTTTGGTTGCTTTCAATACAGTGTTCATGCATTTTTTGCCTTGATTAATAAATGTACTTTTTTAATAGGATAAACTGGAAACCAGCAGTGATTGGGGTCTATAGGAGGATGATGATGATGCTTAAGAACTTCTTCTGACACAGTGAATAAAGAAAAAGCCACAACTTCTGTGGGAGAAATACATGTCTGCCTTTAACTTTCTCAATGGCATCATTAATATCTGCCAGACTAATTGCAAGCTTCATGGGCCGGTGGCCCATTGGGAGTCATCTATGAGAAGGCACACTGTTGAGTAAACACGTCTGAGATTTACAAGAATTACTGCCTGGAAATTTACAAGGCTCTGGATATCCTGCCTGGATATACCTGTTTAGCCCGCATTGACAACTCTTAAGATTTTCCCATGAAGTGAAATGTACTCCAGTGAGCTTCTGATCAGTTAAAAATCTGTCAGTCACTGTCTTAAAACATATCTGTCATTAGATCTGAACATTTCAGCCGTGGAGTTTCAGGCCTCAGACCGGCCCACTTTAGACTCCCAACCTATTATCATGTGATCATAACCTTGTATTTCCTTATCTTAAACAATACCCTAACAAAAAATGAAATGTCAATGTCTCAATTCATGTGCCCTTGAGCATCACTTACAACTTGACAACGACGTGTCATGCTGTGCATAAGTTGATTATCTGCTGAGGCATGGGTGGCATCCTGCTCTTCTTGTGAGTAATGTATTTGGATGTTCTGTGACCTACACTGCAAAGGAATTTTGTTTGCTTTAAAAAAAAGTAGAGTTTTTTTGTGAGTGGTTAAAAATTACTGATGATGTGAATGGTTTATATTTATCTTTAAAATTTGTAAAGACATTGATAATATAACCCTGACATTATTTGAAATTGGTTCCAGTGTTGTAACACATTTGAGGTCAAATGTAATACATTTCTGCCACATGCATCTCTGAAGTCTAACATCAAATTAAACCTGGAAACATCTGTTTTATGCATATATTCATGCAATACGTTTCCACGTTTCCATTCACCATTAAACATAAAACTGGGGGTCTAGCTGGACTGAATCATGTGCATTCACTGTAGTCAGCCTTTTCATGGCTTTTGGGGTCTACTAATGTTTGAAGCTACACTTTTATTCCACTCATGATTTCAACCTACAGACTTTGATGCCACAGCCCACTGGCTACTCTGCCAGCACTGATGCTGTGCTTTCATTTCAACCCCCTTAACTGTGATACTGCAAATATTTATATTTTCTCCCCATCTCCCTGGAAACGCGTTTGAAGCTCTGCTAATATGGGTTTCTGTGGATTGAACCGAATTGCTCTGGCGTGTAGCCGTGAACTTCTCCGTGGCAGGAGGTGGAGGTCCGTGAGATGTTTTCACATAAGCCTTGAAGAATAACTGCGCCATTAAAGATTGGATTTCACAGCAATAATCAATCAATTGATTGTCGGTCGTTGTTTTTCGAGGCGAAAAACACCAGAAAAGTAAAGTTAGATAACCTTGGTAGCAACTTTAACTAGTATTTTAGCTTCTTTAGTACAGCTTCATTGAACTGCGTAGTAAGGAGCACATGCCTGTAGGAGGACCAGAGTGGAACATACCAACACGGAAGGAGGGGGGAACCAAAAGTAACTTCAAATCTCTTAAAGCGCGTGACTGTAAATCTGATAAGTTTACTATTTTGACGTAATAAATACACTTTAAGAAGTTAGTTGTCGTTAACTAGTTGGCCGTTGTTTCTATTTAACACCGCAGTTCGCTCGGTTTCCCCCGCTGCCCCCCTCTTCCTCTCGTCCCGGTTCGTGTGAACTCGGATTTTGTTAGAATCAACGCTGAAGCTTCGGCTCCTTGCAGTTCTGCTCAGTCCTGCGCTGAGGACGGTGAACTGACGACAGCTACTACGAACAACCTTTGTGAGTTTGGTTTTGTCTTTATCTGTGTTGAAAATTGACTTACGTTTACGTAAAAAAAAAAAAAAAAATCACTGACCACACAGTACCTGTTTAGAGTCGTGAGAGTTATTAAAACTTTACATCTGCTGTCGTTGCTGTGGTTTGGATTGTTTATGTAGGATTTCCCCTGAAACAAGTCAGACATTTTTGAGTAAACAACTTTTAAAACGAACGTAGGTTTACTTTTCATTATATGAGTCCGTTTCTGCCACATTTAAACTCACATTAATCATTTTAAAGTGCTTATTATGCTGTTTGGCACTCTCTGTGGATGACTCCAAAGTTGCTTTAACGAACATGTAGACATTATAAGACCCAGAATGGGTGCAAACACTTTTGAGGCAATACACTTGCTCCCTTTCCTTTGAGTGTAATGAAACAGGCTGCAGAACTTCACCTGTGTTCGAGGCAGTGTGGTTGCTCTGCAGCACGTTTGACACAAAGCTCCTCACCACAGCTTGTGAACAGACTGAGAGAGGCTTGAGTGCTTTTACACACAAAGCTTTGCTGCTTATCTCTCATCAATATCTCCCACACATATAGTTTGTTCCCTCATCAGATAGGAAACTGTTGTTACTAATTACTGTTTTTGTTTCTGATAGTTCACCAGAGGACACATTTGGTTTAGTCTAAATCAGGTTAGACACTTTGTTCCTGCTCACCTATATTTTATATATGGCTGGATTTTGAGTGTCTAAATAAATTATACAATGTTTTACATTTACAACTACTGACATAAAATATACATGAAAATAAAACAATGATAAGAATGTGAGTATAATAAATCTGATATCTGATTTTGAGTCTGGTTTCACATCACACTCATTCTGCAGCACTTTTATTACATCTCATTTCACAATCAAAGCCAAGACACTGAACATAGAGCACCATGATGGCAGAGCTTTACCCTGCTTATTGCATGTATTGCTTCCTTTCGTTTATTGGTTAGGAAGTAAATATCTGTAGTTGTATTTTGCCCTGCTAATATTACACAACTGCTGGCTGATCTGTGTGGACACCATAAACATAACAGCAAACTGGTTTGGTACCGTTGTTGAAAATGCCTAGAAATGTTTCTTTATACCTCTACATCAGCGGTTGGCCTTACCTACAATGAAAACTGTATAACAGGAAGTGTTGCTGGCTTTTGTTTGAATCCAGCTCAGCAGGTGCCCCTACAGAGTGTAGATAAAAGTTCAAGTTAGACATGAAGCTGAGAGTCAGGCAAAATATATAATCATGTCAGCTCTAGTGTCTGATTACACACGATAGGGGTGCCTCACTACTGGTTGGTCTAAGAAAACTTGCTCTGGGAATTCCTTATCTCCATTTTCACTTTTTTTTTAACTATGATGATTGCACATTGCTATGATTTCCAAAATAAACAATTTCTGGAATGTCACAGGTTGGTGTGAAGAAGCACTTTAGATCGTTCGAATTCAGCCATGTGAGCCTGTTTAGTTCTGTGCTTATTACTTACCCTTGTTGATATACTAGTGCATGCATTCTAAGATTTTGAATCATGCAAGTAATAATGGATTCCATCATTTATAAAGATACAACTTTCATTAACCTTATTGTTTAGCTCAAGCCAGCACAAGATTAGTGCATTTTATTAAAATCTTGAAATATCTAATTAAAGATTGGGTAAAGATAATGCAGTCAACCATTAATTATATAATCTGTTGTGAAAGCATTAGATCTGTACTCAAACATGGCTTTATCATCAGGGAAAGCTTTGTTTGCAGTCACTTTAATGAGGTAAAACTTGGTGTGCTGCACTTGTACTTTGGCACTAGTAGTCTGTGGACTTGTTTTGGAAATGCACGCTGCAGGCATAATTTATGGGAACAATTTAGGCTGGTGGGTTTTTAAAGGGGACCGCTCTGTGCTCCAGTGTGTGCTTAAGACGCACACATTTGCAAAGTCTTTGTGCTGCAAGCAAAAGGCCCTATTAGGACTCCATTCTGTCAGTGGGCAGCTGTGTGCCTGTGGCTGATCGAGCCTCAGCTCCATTACTTCTGCGTGTACCACTCTCATTCAGTTCACAGTTCATATTCTGCCACTTTTGCCTTTTTATTTTCCTTTATTATTATTTTCTGTTCATTTCAGAGACTCATTTTAAATGTGTTTTACTCCTCTTGTTTATCCCTGTGACTTTGCTTTTATTTCCAGTTTTCTGAAAAGACACCAGAACAGAATTGTTAGCCATGGCTGTCTGCACCTCCACAGTGCTCTTTTCATTTTTTAAGTTTTTCTTTCTTTCGTCATAACTTCTGCTGTTGTTTCAGATGTACTAAAATGACTATTTATTTCAAACTGTTCATTTTAATCCAGTCACTCCTTATTTTTTTGTATTCCTTCCTCATTAACATGACAGATTTGAAAGTCTAGCGTCTCATCGCTTTCAAAGCTTAAGACCTGCAAAAGAAAAGAAAAGAAAAGAAGCATTCTCACATACACCAGAAAAGCACTCCCCCAACCCCCCAAGACCAGACTGAAAAGAATTCTGGAACGCAATAGAAATATCACAATCAACAGATCAAACTCTCATGATTCTAGGTGGTGATAGTGAGGAACATCGTGTTTGGGAAAAAAAGAAAAAGAATAGCTCTTTGACTCTCAAATGAGTGTGTCTGTACCCTCAGGGTTAGTTTTTTTAGGTTTGTTTGCATATCCAGTGTGTGAATTGTGTGCGTGCAAAACCATTTTTTCTTCTGAAAGACCCCATCCTCCAGGTGCACTAGTATTTTGCATTTTGTTTCTTTGTGTCCTTTACAACATGTCTTTTATGAATAACAGTAGTTTCTGTTTTCATCAGCTACTTTGAATAGCCTATTCCAAGAAATGGAATGATGATTTTATATGGACCTGGATTTTCTTTATACCCATTCTTGTTGTGACACAGTCTCGCCTTTGACTTGTTTGTTAAAAAACTAGGAGGGAGAAGGGAAAGCTTCAGTTAGCGTTCAGCACAGTCAGTCTTATTTTGTGTATTTTTAGATCACATTTTCTTTTTTTATGATACAATTTGAGTCACTCATCCTTCCTTCCGGCAGTTTTTTTAAATGATAAATGTAATGCCATTTTGTCATTGAGTCTTCTCAGGGAAACCTTTCAAGGATTTCCATGCCATGCTTGATATCACAAAACAAACCTTAAGTGTCATTTTAAATCATGACTTGATTTATGTAACTAGCTCATAACACTCAATGTTTCACATCCCTCAAAAGTGTGTATTTGTGCAAGCCTAGGCTTGATAACGGAGCCAGTGGCACCTGATAATCCTGCTTCCAAAAAGAGGTCAATTTTTTTATGAAGGTGTGTGTAATAACTCCGTATGCATCTTCAGTCTACCTGGTTTAAATGTGTGTGCTTTATTTTGATATTTTTGATGCACCTGCAGGGTATTTAAAAAAAAAAAGCACAACACAGACAGGGAGCAGGATTTATAACCCATTAGCTTGCTAGCAACAGGTTAGCCTGCCTTTTGCAAGTTGCACATGGAAAAATGAGTGAAATCAGTGAAAAAATTGATCTTTAGCACAAAATATTCCAAAACTCTTTGCTGCAAATTTTAATGTGTGTCCATTTGTTATAGTTAAATAACATAAATTCTTTGGTTAAAGTATAGCATAGGAAATGCATTTTATTTGTTTTTGATGTTTGTTTTTTGTTGGTGTGGACTTTATCATATGAATTTGATTAACTTAAGACTTTCTGCAGAGATTGTACAAAACAAACACTTAGCTGAGAGCTGTTCTTTATGATTTGATCACATTTTTTCCTATGAGCACAAGAGCTCAGTAGGATGTAGAAAACGACAACAAAAACGTTCAAAAACAAAAAGTTGTCAACACATGCCAAGCTTGAAGTTAAAGTTAAATGAGAATGTATTCTGTTTTCAGCACCCCTTCCTGTTGAGCTTGGTTGAATAGAGAACTCAGATTTTATCCTATTTTTAGCTGTTTAGACATTAGTGGGTTTAAAAAAAAAAACCTAAAAATGAACCCTCCTCCCTCTTGCTCTTAAATCTTGCCTGTTTTACACCCCTGCTTAACGGTGCTGAGCCATCAGAGGGGTCCATATGTTGAGCTGAGCCCCGTCACGGATGAATGAATGGGTCGATGGAATGCTACACAGTTTCATTCTGACATATTCCCATCCATACACAATCGCTACTCAACCGCACCTCCATAATGTGAACACAATGTTACGTGACACCAAAAGGATACTTTATTAAATGATTGGTTGTGACAGTCTGTATAAGAACTTGTTTTTGCAGCACAGGGCTGGTTCCCCTTATTGAGCTGAACAATTGCAAGGAGCACCATGTAATGTATCCCTGAAGGATTAGAGCTCCAGCTTGTGCAAAGAACAGAGCAGGCACTCATGGTTAATGGAAGAAACCACAAGCAGAATGGCAGGGATTGATTGGGAGGGGGCAGCGTAATTAGTGGGTTACCTGATGTATGAATAGTTGTGGCATGCAAAGGTTATTTCAAGGGGCCAAGAGGCCCCCTACCCTTAACTTAAAATAAAACACCTGATCCTACTGCTATCAAGCTTTTAAAGATTTCAGTGAACTAATTCCTGGTTTGAGAGACGGAGGCTGATCCTAAATAAATTTCAGGCTGCCCGCTGATCTGAATTTGCAGGCTGCACATTATTGTGCTATAGCTCAGTAAACTGCTCAGTGGTCCACTTTTCTATAACAAACACACTCACTGATAAGGAAATGATGAGCTGTTCAGACATTAGTCTTTGCTAGATTGGTGACGTCTGCCTTTTTCCAAATCACCAGTTGTCACTGTTGACCTCTGTTTGTAATTGGTTGCTATGGTTATCCCTTCAGCTTCTAGAAACAGAGTTCAGCTTGGTAACTATTTATGAATTACAACTTTTCTGAGGAAGTTTAGTGACGTATAGGACAGGGAGTTGCAAATCATTTGCTATCATATCTAAGATTGTAAAAACATTAGTTGAAAATGTGTTTATTTTTTAGTTTGTGCTAATTTACAATATGATGCTGTACTTTTAGTTTTCAATCAGGGAATTTGTAGGTTGAGTCTAACAGAAGAATTACAATCTGGAGGACTGTTTTACATGGAAAATCTTGACTGTCTGTTCACAAAAGTACTGCGTCTTGGACTAACATTTGGTAATGTGTTGAATTAAAATATGATTCTGATATAAAATAACTGCATGAGGCCATTGAAGTCAGAAGAATATTGGTTTGTGGTCTGGCTAATCAAAATGTACAAATATTTTTCAAGGTACTGAATAATTTTATGAAGAATTTATCATATTTTTGAAGGAGTGACAATTCAACTTATCTGTTTACAGCTTCTGGTACATCAGTCATGGCTGCAGACACAACGTTTCCAAGTGTGTCGCCATCAACTTTGCACCTCAAAAAGCACAACTCTGATACTTTGTTTAATTTCCCCATTTGAAAAGATCTAGAAAATAGTAAAAATTTATGGATTTACTGCAACTTGAGCAAAAATACATTTTCTGAATCACTCAGCATCTCTACCATAAACATGTAAAGTTAAAACTAGTTTGCTTATGTTGCGCTAAATTTGTGTCCAGGTACAGTCGATTCCCGTGACCTACTGCAACATAAAACAAAATATTTATTTCTTCATTTGAATATAGAACTTAAAGAGATAAAAACTAGGGGTGTGTATTGGCAAGAATCTGGCAATATGTTGTAATATATCGTATCGTCGCCCCTGTATTATGATGTATATCATATCGTGATACTACAGGCGCTATGATATAATTCAATATTTTTTTTATTTAATTCTTGGGGAAACTGTTGCAGCTAAACAGAAAAGTTTTCCTCTTCAGGTGTCCACTGAGCAGAACCAATTCGCTTTATGCTAAAATGAGCCTTTAATGCTACGTCACCATGGTATCTAGGCATGTGCTCACAAATTTGTCATGTTGACCAAGTATTTGACTCTGCCGTTGCAGATTTTACATACTGCATATCTCCTGTCACAGTCTTTACTACATTTCTTAGATTTGAAACCAAAATGTGTCCACACATCAGCTTTGAAAGCGGCTGGAACTGGCTGTATCCTCTCTGCTTGATTTATTAGATAGCTGTCAATCAACTATCACTGTTCATTTTTGAATGTAAATTGGTAATAAAAAGTCAATATTATTATCATTATAATACACCCGATTGCATGTTGTTTTTAGTTTGCTTTACATATTGTCCCTTCTTTTTTTTTTTTTAGAAATTAGGTTGGAAATCCGAGTTTTGCACAGAAATAATGGTGGATTTTTGTTTTCTTCAGGAAAACAAATATTGTACAAACAAAGAAATTGACTAATTATCATGTCGTAAACTTACATTACGATACAGCTCATTCCAAATGAATGTTGTTATAATCTGATGGTAGGGATGCGGTGTTTGCTGTTTGAGCTTATTGAATTTTTTCTTTGTTTAAAGCAACAGAAGCATATTGTGTAGTTTAAGTTAACTTGATGTCACAATGCTTTGTGGATATCATTTGGGGTTTTTCTCCTTTCATGTATTTAGCAATGAAGTCTGTGTGCTCCACACCCAGTTGAGCAGCAGCGTTTTACCACAAGGGAAGTGGAAGTCATACACTCCAAAGTGTGCTTACGTCTACCACTTATGCTAGTTTCTCTTTTTATGTCAACCAAGCAGGGAGGTAAATTCCAGCATTTACCACACCTATAGATAGATGCTTAATAAATGACTTTAAGTGCTGGCTGTAAAGAAAATTAAGGAAAAGCATCAACAACAGGAAACCTAGGACTTAATAGTTTAATGGCTACAACTGACCACACACAGGCATTGTTGTCAGTTTTATCAAACTGTTTTTAATCCTTGCAGAATGGTAGGCATGTGCACAAGGCTAATTTTCACTTCTACCTTTACCCATGAATGATTGTAGATACAGCCCTAATTAATCATTTGCATATACAAGGACATTGTGTGCACTACAACTAAACAGAAGTGACAGTAAAATCAATGGCAAACAGTGGAATTTCACCACATGAAATGGAGCCTCTTGTGAGTGAAATAGAAAATGGGTCGTTTTATATGATGGTCTTGTTTCCTGATTTGCAAACGGCACAACCTGCTAGATTTACAGCGACAAACCCCACAGATCAACTGGCAGTCGGGTCTTTTACCATGCAAAAAGTCTGACTTGAAGAAGCACCTCATTGTTTATGCACACATGTTGATGTGCTTTCTTTGGCCAGTGTTCCCTCTCAAGTGGGTACTACGGTGATGGCTGAAGAAGTCAGTGGTATGTCTTGACCTCCCTTGGACCATTTTTACAACCTTGAGCACATTAGCTGAGAGGGGTGGCTGTGTTCCCGCAGACTTAACAGTCTTCAATTCAGACTTCCACAAAAGGAGGGCGAAAGAACTTTTATTTATGGCTAACTACATAAAAATTCTTATCGGAAAAAGAAAATCGTGAGTGAAAGTTTTGCCACCCATGCAGCAGTCTGCTCTTCATATCTTAGCCTGAAGTGAATCTTTTCCTTTTTTTAAGACTGTAGACACAGATCAAAGTCTTGACACCAGACACACTCTGCACAACTATGCAGTAACCAGAGCCAATTGGTGATGGACAGCAAACAGCCCGTCACAGAACTTTAGCGAGGCCCAAATGGGCGCCTATTCATCTTATGTACAAATCACAGCCTGGGCAAAAAGCCATATTATCTTAGCTGCCCTTTCTTCTGTCCTCCTGAGTCATTGACTGTTGTGAGCCAATAACTGGTGTCTGCAACGCAGCGTGCACAAGTCTGAGTGAAAGATATAATTAGATTTTAACAAAATGAAGTCAGATTTCGATACAATGCATTCTCAATATTGGTATGTGCAAACTGGAAAAACATCTTAAGAACGTCTCGGTAGGGTGGGAGGGTGCAGTAGCATGCATCACTTGACATCAATGTAAGCTTTTGTAGTATTGTAAATGTAACTTGTGAGACAAAACTGTAATTATGCCTCTCTTAGTTTTCAGTAAAGGGATGTGTAGTTTCCACTTGGAAGCTTGAATTGGTTTTATGAACATAACCATAAATTTAAAGGTGATTCATCAAACTTTTAAGTGCCCTAAACAACAAAAAGGATCAAGTAGAGATTAGTAAAGGCTGCATACAGTTGCTTTGCGGCTTTCTGTCCACAAAGCTCTGGTTTCTTCATCATCAGAAGTCTGTTCATTAGGTAAGCATGGCTCCAGGGTTTCATTCACACTAGGTCTGCCCTCTCCCATGACCCTGCTTGCCAGTTACCAGACACAAGTGCAGGTTAGCATAAACAGACACAAGGAGAAGGTGCTGTTTCAGCACTCAAGGAACATGCCACATTTCCTTAAAGCACTTCTCACTGCACAATGTTGCAACCTTTTACACAAAACCATCACGTTCCTCTGCATTTGTTCTGATTAATGCACTTCTATGCACAAAGCCAGTTATGCTGCCCCACCCACATCTTGTTGTCAGTCCTAATCAATCTTGCAATCTGCTAAACTGATCACAGAAACCATTTCCCTTCCCAGATCTCACCAGCAGTACCAGCGTTTTTGGTTGGTTCTTGTTTTTTGGTGCTTCTAGAGGCCCAGTTGTGCTCCACTGACTCTCTGGGATAAATGGAGATAATGGGAGTCATATGTTAGCTGTTGGTTTGAGGCAGGCCTACATGAAACCTTTATATTCTTTATGTAGTCATGAGGCTGAGGAAGAAGGAAGGGACTGAGATGACATTGTGAAATGACATGACCATGGTGTTAAAACAATTCTTTAATCAAATCCCTGTGTGAACAAACCCCATTATATGTTTTCCTAAAGATTTTCTCTGCATGAATTACTGTCCCACAAAACCCATTCAATACCCAGTGCACACCCTTGCGCTCTAGCATGTTAAGTTCAACAAGCCTTAACACAAAACCACATGTTACACAGACAGGATGACATTACAGGCCTGGAGAATCCATTAGCTTCATGTGTTGTTCCACATTAGAAAGCTGTCATTAGGCAACAGTTCATCTGATCTACAAAAATATTCTGTTTTTATGTTGTCGCAGTGTGTGGTGGCGGGTTGCTAAAGGAGTAGAGCTTGAGCAGCCATTCCCTCTAAAGAGAGCATGACTAAACTTCCCATCATTTCCTGAGATCTTTCTCATACATTATCAGAAAAGCAGAACAGAGCAGCTCAGAGACACCGTCTGCCAAACTCCCTTCACAAGTTTTTAAGAGTTGTTTATTGCAGTTTTGCTTTGCCAAATGCGGGTGCAGGCAACCACGTCTTCATACATGTTCCTCCTCTGTTTGGGTCTGTTTGCCACATCTGTGGTCATTTGACGTGAGTGAGGGTTTTTTCTGGGATTTGTTAACCTCTGCCTTATGTTTCAGCATGTTTAGATTTCCATATGTTTGGTGCTTTATGTGGATGTTTGTTATTTATAAAGACGAGGAAACGGTTGAGCATATTGGAGTGTTTTCTTACCAAAACACAAAACAGTAGTTGTATGAGTGTGTAGCTGTTCTGGTAACAGAGTGGTTACGCTACTTTAGGTGTCAGGGTGGTAAAGGTCAAATGGAAAGACATATGTCAGCCCTGCGTTTGGTTTTTCATCTAGTTTTTGCTGTTAAAACGATTCCTCTGTGAACTGCTGTTTAGCCTGGGGGTTAGTAGTTACACTCATATATGGGCCAGTACTGCTAACACAAACTTTTCTGTTTTTGTATGTTTTTAAATCATTTTTCCTCTACAAATATATAGAAATTACATCTTTATATACATTGGGCTCTGCACCAACAGCTGTTGCTTTAATGGACTCATGAGAGGGCCTTTAACAGAGAGGGTTTATATAATTTATCTGAAGTAATAATCTGTTTTTATTAGTTTATTCCAGCTCCTGGGAGGTTGATTTCTCTCATAAGGTTTTATTAACCTCCAAATACTAAAGGTGGTAAAACTGCATTTAGATACATCTCTAATAAAAATCTACCAGACTGGAAAAACTCTCATTTCAGTCATTTTTGGTGTTTAATTAATATTTGTTATTTACACAGGGATCCGTGTGTGTTGGCGGACACACTCCTACCTCCACCGTCTTCATCAGCGCTGCACTTCAGATGGGAGGACATCAACTGCTGATCTGCTTCACCCAAATGCACTACCTGCATTCCGCCCTCGTATAACATGGCTGTCCGTGGCCTTTTTCTGCACTTGAACACCCTGGAGCAGAGCTGCCGGTTACCATGGTGATCATTTTCTCAAAAACACTGGAAAAGAAGAAGGGTGTCAATGATGTAACGTCCAAGAGCATCGAGAGGCAGGTGAGAGAATCTTCACTGAAAAGAATCTGGTCTTTAAGAGTTTTTACTGGCATCATTACAAAAGTAGGATGTTTAGTGAGCATGACAGAATGTAGTAGCTTTTTTTTTTTTAGGTTAAACTAAAAAGATGGCCACTGTTTAACTTTGTTTTCCACATTTAGACGAGATGTTTTATGTTCTCATGGGATTCTGGTTGTTGTGGTTTGCAAATTGCAGCATTTGGAAAACATGCTTTTATTTTTTACACTTGACCCCTGATGAACTGAACTGCTGGTGGTTACATTTGGCAAAAAACATAGAAATCGGTAAACATAAAAATCGGTGCAAAATCGGCTGTGATGTAAAGGTTTATAATATAAAGAATTGCTGTGAAATTTGGGAGAATTTAGCTGTTTTAAGATGACCTCACACATTTTGGTCTAAGCTGCTTCAGACTAGCCTTAAGCTCATCCATCTTGCCACCAGACTGTAAATCTGTTTCCCTCAACAGGTATCTATAGCTTTAAAAAAAAAACACACCTAAATGGCCAAAATAACCTGAAAGAAGCTGACATATTTTAATTTCTGTGCTACACAAAGATTTAGAAACTATAAAAAAAAAAGATTTCGAATGTATAAAAATGCAGGTTATTGACATAAAACCACAGAGTAGTGTGGTGCGTGGGACGAGCCACTCCTAAGTACTATTATACTTTTTTGTAATAACACTTTCCCTTCTAAAAAACAAACATAGGCACAACATTGTATTTCTGCCTTCACGCTGCACAAAAGAGCTCAGCTACAGTTTTAACCTGTGAATGTAAAAAGCTAGTGGACTGACGTATTTAGTTTAGGCTACATCACTTTTGTTACTCCTAAAAGTTAATGAGCAGCGGTGTACCAGGTCTGTGTGTTATTTCAATGACCTGTATCCTAGAAAACACTTTGTTTTGTTGTAGTAATAACTCCAAGGTGAGTGAACGGCATTGTGGCGTTTTATTTTTGTTCTTTGTACAGCCACCACCACCCAGTCTTAACAAAGAAAATCTAGGAGAAGATATGTCTGAATTAAAAAAAAAAACACCTACAGATACTTCTCATTAATTATAAAAGTTGTGAATTTAGTGAAATTATTTCTCTATGAAATTATTCTAAGAAAAATATGTAAATGTAAAACATGTAGGTAATTTCTCCCTGTGTTAAAAGATGGGCTGCTGTAAATATATTTTTTATTATATTTATTTAAAATAAAAAAAAAATTTCTACGCTAACACATAAAATAAATATATTTTTGATTCTTTGTCTACATTTTGCTCTGTTTTACATCCTACTGACTGTCTACAGAGTGATCTCCACACCATGAACAGAGGGACCACGCTCTTCTCCTGTGGAACTATGGGTAAGTTCTTGCTTGTATCTAAATATTTAAAAATCCTTTATTTGCACATAACTCCTAAACAGACGACCTCTTTAAAGCCTTGATAAGTTGAAAGGTCAGTGACCCTCTATGTTTAACCGTCTTGTTTTTTTGTTTTCCCTCTGTCATGCTCTGTCTTCTCACTTCTCTCTTTCTCCATCTGTCATTCATCCCCCTCTCATGATAAGGGTGCACCTGCTTCTATACAACGTTGCACAGCATTCTCATGGGAGTGAAATGTAATTGAATACGCTGCTGCCTATGTCAACATTTTCTCTTTGGCTCTTTGAGAGTTACGGTAATTTCTCCCTGTGTTAAAAGATGTGCTGCTGTAAATACAAAGCTCTGCCATCGCTCACTTTCCTCTTTTATTCTAAGGGGACATAACAGACAGTAGCGTGGCACATGCTTTTTCCACTCTTAACCCAGTCTGCACTTTATTTTCCTGCTTTAAAAGGTTAACCTTGTGAAGTTTGTCTGAGTCTCCTTTTGTGGAGTTTGTTTTCCTAACATTCCTGTCAGGTCATCACCGTAGCCCCCCCACCCCCATGCGTTGTTTGTCTGCCCAAAACACTAATTTGAGTTCATCAGTCTGGGAGGCAGCATGCCAAACTTAGAGACGGACGTTCAACAGGTTGAGACGGGGGCCCTTTTCACAAAGAGCCTCCGTATGTTAACGTCTTAAACATTTAGCTTACTGTCAGTGGATTATCTCCTACAGCTGTCTGATGGACGTCGGTGCTAATGAAAAGATATTTGGCAAATTAGAGATTTTTTTTACTTGATAGCTTCTTCAACAGACATGTGTTTTTGTATTTCAGACACTAAATTTTTAGTGAGTTTGGTTGAGATCACAGTTTTTACTTGTTAACACAACTTTGCCAAATTTTTTCTTAAAATAATCCTTTCCCCATCTAATTGTATGTTGGTTTTACAGTTTAAGAGCTCTAATAACTGATGTGTTTTTCAGGGTTTGTTGCTGTCACACATGAGCAGCACTGCTTTAAATGGTTCAGTGATTTGGTTATTTCTCAAACATGATCCTGCCATTCTTTTTTAGACAAATGACTCTTTAAAAACAAATCCAAAGTTCATGCCTTTCCATTGGATTTTAAGCAAATTTGTGTTTCTTTGCAGTCGAAGGGTTAATCGTCTCTTCTTCTTCGATACTGGATCGGATATCGGTGCTGATCCAGGCCTTTCAGCTGTATCGGTGGATCAGTAAAATTGCCCAATACTGGATCTGATATTATTTACTACACTTTATCCTGATTATGAGCAGAGAAATAATGTGGCAAACTACATTACTTTACTGTAACTCACAAATTACAAATGTTAGACCATTTAGTTGTTTTTCTGGTCCCAGTTATATTATGTTTGAGGTTTATTACATCTGATATTACAATATTTGCATTAGCATAGGTGGATATCGGGTATCGACCAATCTACAAAGTCCAAATATCGGGACTGAAAAAACTGTATCGGTGCATCTCTACCAGACAGCTGGGCCTTACAGCAGCTATTACTTCCTATTCTGCGGATTTAATTTCTTATCTTTAGGCTAAAAATAATCATGCTCTTATTACGTTAATTTAATATTTTTTTATTATTTCTTAATTCACAGCTTGATATTTAGGTTTTTATATTTTGATCATTTCAGAGGCGGAGAGGTGGTTTGACCTGGAGCGAAGCTGTGCCATTCAGCAGAAGACTCCATGCCAGTCTGATTCCAGTCTGGAGAGCCTGTGGGATGTGGTGCCTGAGCCTGGGAGCCAGCATTGGACCAAGGAGCCAGGCAGCGCCACTGCCATCACCAGTCTGATAAGAGATCTGACTCTGGGCAGTAGCTCAATCAACACCCATGTGACGTCCACTACCACTCAGTACACCTCCACAACAACCAGCCAAGCTCCTACAGCTCCTCCGAGCAAACGCCAGTGTCGCTCCATGTCATTTTCTGATGAATTTGGCTGGTCCCGCTCTTCCTGGAGACCCCAAGGTTCCCGAGTGTGGACAGCAGTGGAGAAACGCAGGTGCCACAGTGGAGGAAGCGTCAAAGCTGGAGGAGGAGGGCATTTTCCCACCATGCAACGCAGCTCCAGCTTTAGCTTACCCTCACGCTCAAGCATCCATTCAGACGGAACTGTGGACCTGCCATTCTTCAACCAGCAGCTGCCTCTCCACCCTCAGTTCACTGCCTCTCCAGTGTCTCCTACCTCTCCTTTCTCACATTATCACCACCACCACTCCCACAGTCAAGTCTTCCTCAGGCCCCTCTCCCTCTCACATGAGCAGATCAGTCTGACGGAGCTCCAGAGGGAGGAAGCTTCAGAGACCAGCTCTCCAGACTCCACCCCAGAGCTGGGTAGGCGAGCTGGAAAGGGAGTGGTGAAGAAGGGGTGTCTATCTCGGAGCAAGTCCCAGCCATGCGTGCTGAACGACAAAAAAACAGCTATGAAGCGCAGAAGACCAGAGGATGCCCAGGAGCAGCGTCCCTCCCTGGACTTGGCAAAGATGACTCAGGTTAGTTGGAAACGTTGACACGCACAGGCAAGCTCCAGCTGGCTGACGTTCATTTGAATGCAGGTCGTTTTAATCGAGTACATCCAGGGTTTAGCAACACTTTTATTTTTATTTTACACAAATGATTTACTGCTGATCTGAATTAAATGCTGCAAATCGGCCGTTATTGCATTTAGCCAAATCCTGAACAAAATACCACAAAGACAAATAGTTTTTAGGTCAAAGGAAAGTATAAAGACATTCCCAACTATAACAAGTCTTTCTCTTTCTGAGTCTGATTAGACTGGATTAAATCAGGCTGAATGAAGTTTTCTGGATCACCAATCCAAGGTTTTAGGGCTCAGGGCTCTCAGGCTTTCCTCCCTTCAGCTCATGGAGTGGTACTCTCCGCTAAAGTTTGGTCACACTGCTTAGCACTACGCTCTAGCAATCCAGGCTCTGGTTTATCATTTCCTTAACTCTGTTTGGTAAATATACCTGTGCAAAGAGTGAACCCCTCTTGGTCATTTGTGTCGTCCTTGCACTGCTTCATCCTCATTTTGTCTCCTGTCAGGCAGCTAAAGGAACAAAAGTTGATTAACTCTGCGGATATGTTGGTACACTCGGCTCCTTCTTGCCTTCCACATGTCAAGAGTTTGTTTGTTCTTTTGTAAGGTCGGAGGAAGCAGGGGAACAGTCAGGGAGTATAAATGACCCCAGGACAAACTCAAACCCAGAATAGAAGAGCAGTTTGTTTAAAGACATGTACATGCTTGATAATGCTGTGAGGTTTTACCCAGCCTGGCCCTTTTCAATGTCTTATTTCATGTAAATGCTCTTTATCCAATGCAAATTAAAGTGTGATTTAGTGACTCAAAATCAGAGCATGTCTGTTTTAACTTGGTTTTCCTGAGTACAACTTTTATAACGTACGCTAAAACGTTCTTCCATAATACCTCTTGTCAGAGGAATTTGCTCTTTTCCTGTTCTCTGATTAGAAAGGATCATCAGTTTATCCTTCTACCCTCCCTTCCTTTTCCAAAAGCAGTCGTGTTCTCAGCCCGTCACCCTCAGGACTCAGCCAGGGCTGGATCAGCTCGACCCGCGTAATGGAGCCTAGCAGGCATGTTTCCTCTAGTCATGCCAGATGCTAAAAGGGGGGAAATCAAGCATGCTGATTACACATCTATACACACAAATACATGAACAAGCACACATGAAGTCAGTTTAATATCTGCTTTTTCTCTGCTGATTGTCAGTTGTCTCAGAAGTCTGTCTTGAAAGGGAGTTGAGTAGTTTCTTCACCTCAGATTATCTACTTGTAAATCTGCAGGCAGCTCTGTTGAAACCAATTTGGTTGCACAGGTAGGATCATTCATTTCATGTTTGCTGTTGGATCTGTGTACTTTCTCACCCTCCTGTACGCTTGGAGTACCAAATGTATAATTTACAACACATTTACTCAATACTGGTGCAATAAAAACTGTATGCGCTGTTGCTATTAATTAGTCTCTGTAACAACTAGCTTGGATCAAGTGTTTTTCTGGATCTTAAACAAGCAGGATTGTAATTTCTCACAAAATTGAATATTTCAAAAGTCCTGGAAGCAGCTGTTGAAGTATAAATCTTGAAATGTTGGATGTCTGTTTGACATGCTGTCATCACTGTAAAGATTAACTTTGATGATCTTTGTAGTTATCTAAAAGTGTTTTTTTTTTTTCTTATAATTTTCTTGCTACAAATCCATCCCACTGATTGGCTGATTTGTCTGTAAACATTTGTGTGGTTTCCAGATCAGTTGGGGGGTTTTAACACCTGTGTGATGCACCAGTTTAGAGATCCATCCACCAACTTTCTGTGCATGCAGATCATGCATAAACCTTGATTAAGCTTTTATTTTTAAAAAGCAATAAAACAAATCAAATGCTTGGAGATCTAAAGAAGAAAACTAATACCCATAATGCTTCATTACAAGAAGAAAGTCATTCTAAATGGATTAAAGTTAAACCTGATGCTTCAACAGTTGGGTACATCTGACCCAAATTTTAGTATGAATAGAAGTTTACGGTTGCTCAGGGTTGGTTTTAATGAATGTAAAAGCTTAAAGCAGCTTTGAAATGACAACTATTTGTGTCATAAGCTTGATAAGTAATTGGTGTGTGTCATATCAAACTGCTCTTTCCTGCCCCAGGCTGTTGATAAAGTGGTTTAACATCCCAGTTGTTGTTTTATAGTTGGGTGGATAAGTCCAGGGAGTGGAACACCAAACATAAATGTAAACACACTGCAAATGTGGTTCTGGAAGGCTTAGAAACATGTTTGACGTTATTTTAGGTAGTGAAGGGTTGTGACTAATCTCTGGTGTGTTTTGTCAGCGGAACACGGTGTAATTCAGTCCTCCACCACGTCAATAAAGGCAGGTGTGAACTCTGAGGATGCGTGTAATGCTAATTGGCTATAACGCGACTACTGTGGCGATTTATGTGCTGCCATCCCCAGGATTCCTTGAATATCCTCCCTGTCAGCAGAGTATGTCAGTTCACTCTTCACTCAGTCTGCTGTCTTGTGTTTATCCCTGGCTGCCCTTCCATGTTGGCGCGGTGATGTTTTTTCCACAGTGTGTGTGTGTTGGGAAGGTTATCTCTTGATTGTAGGTCACTTGCTGAATGACTGCTCATGCATCGTACACTTTGCTTTTCAGGAAGTGGCTTGTATGAGGTCAGACTGGTCACTCGATAACTTGCGTTGAGTTGTACTGTCTGAAAAACAATTGCAGGCAATCCTTGCTGCATCAGCAGTTAAGGTGGTAAAAAGAGGGCGTGTTGAGCAAACTACAGGTGTAGGAGTGCAAACGTTTGTGTGCTTTGAAGGGGAAAGTCAGGACTTCAGTTCAAATCTGCAGAGAAGCTGGCAGACTAACTCCTCTTCCCTCTCTATTTATATCAGCCTGCTGGCCCATGCTTGCCCCCCACCCCTCCTTCCTTCATACGTCTCACCCCATTTCTAGAATAGCAGACATGGTGATCATAACTGAGTGTCAAGCCCTGAAGGCTCATGGGAGCACCTAGGTGGGCACCTTAAGGTGCGTCTTCATACTGTGTATTTGGACGTGCTTCAACTAGCCCTATATGTGCATGCATACATTTATACTGTACATGGAAAATGCATCTGAAGTGGGAAATTGTATATTTTCAACAATATTCTACTAAATAAATTAGATTTTCTATTCTACCCCCAGGCGTTTGAATGCATCTGTCATGCACACACATACACATACACCCACAACAGCAGATAAATGATGCAGAGGTAATGTCGGACTCTGGAAGGATCTGTACTTTGAGTCTGTGTGTGTGTACAACCCTTGTGACGGCTGTGGTTTTGCCTTGAGTTACAGAATAATATTTGCCTGTGCTGCTTCCTCTTGTTCCCATGTTGAAAGTTACATCTTTACATGGAAGGCTGCTTTGAATATCTACCTGAACATCAGTTTGTTTCAACGAACCGTCCAGTTTTCCCATTCAGGATTGAAATATGAGGTATTGTACTAGACAGCTGTTGAAGACAGAAGTTGCTGCATTTGCAGTTGTTCTTCTTGAACTTTTTGTTTGTTGCACCTGATTTTTATTGTATTATGAATTTTATAATAACTATAACTAAGTAAATTTGTACAATTGTAGTTTATCTGTAAGTAAGTTGAATAAACAAATGTTTGGCTCTATTCCAGAAAATGTCTTCAAAATATTTATAAATACAGAGATAACTTTGAGGATACTAATTTTCCTGGTAATTCTTAAGAGTCTGTGTGAGAGGCAGCAGTGATGTTTGTATTTCATCTGTCAAAGTTGAGAACGTAGCAGAAATTCAACCCTGTTCCCCTTCCTCCCAGACTACCAGCACACCCACCCCAAAGCCCCGTCTGCCCTGGGAGGTTTTATAGAAAGCATATTGTGTGTGGAAGCTGCCTCTCTCACTCTTTTCTTTGCCTTCGTCTCCTCCTCCTCTGTGATAATTAGTGGTGGGGTAATACTGGGGGTTGAGCAGAGAGACTGAGAGCTCAGAAATCCCCTTTTCCACTCCGGTGGTGTAACTACAGCTAAAGCCTCCCACTCTTCACATGATCACCTTAAGCGGTTGCAGATGAAAAGTTGTAAATGTAAAATTTATTTAGCAGAAAGAGAGCGATCTATAAACCCAGACTGCAAAAATCCTGTATTGTAATTTTCTTTTTGATCCTGCAGAAGGGGGGAAACTTTGACTCTGAACAGCAGAATCCATGTCCCAACACATGCTAGACAACATTACAGGTGTCCATCATGCAATCCAAAGCTTGAAGAAGAACGCCTCATCTCTATTCACCTCCATGCCTCAAACATTTGCTGCTGGGGGCACTTTAGAGATCATTAACCCCTTCACTGCACCGCACTGCTGCTGTTCTTTTGTTGCAGAGGATGTAAAGGTGAAAAGAGAGCATGAAAGCAGGCAGTCTTCTTTGTCTGGGTCTCTTTAAGGTCAAGTTTTGGGAGGAAAAATGCAGCCTATTGTTTACATGCATGCTACCTGACTCTCCCTGAAGTGTTCCAAAAAGCATACGTCACAGCCTCCGTGAACAACAATAGCTTAAATAAGGCCTGTTCTTTACCAGTCAGGGTATGTTGTTTTAGATTGGCTTCTAGCCGTGAATCAGACCAGACCACACTCTGACAAAAAGAACCTTTTTGTGGTTCACAACTCTCCCTCTGCATTTTTTCACATAACCCAGATGGTTTAGAGCTCTGTGTATGATCTTAAGTGGCTTCTGTGTGTGCTTGTGTTTACATGTTCACATGCAGGTGATGAGAGGGAATGCCAGCGTTTAGCTGTCCAAACAGGAACCCAATCTCAGTCGAAGTTTCTGGAAAAACCTGACCTCAAATTTGCCCTGTCAAATTCCTTATAGTTTCAGTGAAGTGAAGCCACAGTGAGATGCACAACGTTTATTTCTCTCTTGTCTTCTCTATCCAGAAACTTCAGACCTTTCAAAGCCTAAGCTGCCCTGGATTCTCAGCCTCCGACAGCTTCCAGTCAAACCTGCCCTCCTTTGAGTTCTCCGACCAGACGGAGACAGCCTTCACGGCCGTGTCTGGTCTGGGTCAGGGGCCGCGGGAGAAGACGATAGACGACGAGGAAGAGGATTCATCTTACGAGGAAGTGGATAGTGATTCTGCATGCAGCGTGGACTCACTGCCTGGATCTCCTGCATGCATTCATGACAGTAAACGCACCCTCTGGAAGGGAGACTGTGGAACCCAGACGGACATTTTCCAGCTCGGAGGAGAGCTGGACCTTGACCAGATTGAAAGAAACTGAACATTTTTAGGAGACTTTAAAAGACCGTGTGAGGTCTGTCGAGAAAATCACAACTATTACCATGTGCTGCAAGATAATTATTGATTTAGTTTTGAAAGGGAAAGACACTGAAATGACTGAGAAAGCATGTCGGTAAAGGCCTTGAACATTCTTTCTGCTTTATTCAAAAAGCAGTGTTCTTGTTTGTTTGTTTTAACTTGGGTATTTTGCTGAACTCAGGAGTAGGAAAGTGAGGGTTTGTCTTAAAAAAATCTCCCAGTCCTCACTGTCTCTCTAACCTGGTGATCTTTTCTAAAGTCAGCTCATCTTAGGTTTTATAGTACTGTAGCAGTAGCTGGGCTCTCCCTTATTTAGCTCCAATTTTCGTTTTTTAAATAATTAGAAATTGGGGTTAAAAAAAAGTATATTCTCGGAGTTCAGCTTAGATTTTCCATTTTTTTGTGCAAACATGTAAAGCTTTTTGTTTGAATGTAGGCTCAATAAGCTTTAAGAAGAGTTCAAAAAATGAAAAGTGCCTTCTTTTCAATGCTTGTTCTTGTAGTTCTCTCAAGAATCCTGCCTCACTGAAAGCCACTGTCTCTGACATTCATATGCAACGTGTATATTTGAATTAAACACTGAATCTCTATGGATTTCAAACAGCAGTGTGTATTTTTCTACGTACGTTATGCTCTGTTGATGAAGGAGCAAGATTGCAAGGCCTTTCTATTACCAGAGTGGAAATAAATGTACATCCTGCACTTAAATGTCTGGGTTTTGGGTTTTTTCTTGATTATCAAGACTGCTTTTTTCAAGACTGATTCTACTTTGACAGAAAGTTTGACTGAACAGCAAAGTTTCCAGGTACTTTAAAGAAGCTGCACCCACTCAGTCACTTCCTGCACTACCTTTTAGATTTGATTTATTGAGACCTACTCCTTCAAGCTCTGCTTATTTCGGGGTTCAATAATTCATTTTATAACTTTTTTAATGGAATAGACATTTTTCATTGTCAATTTAGTCTTTTTTTTATTTATTTTTTTAGCTTTACCATAACTTCTGCAAATCATTAATATATGTACTGTAGTTTTCAGTGTTTGTCAGCCTATAGAAGTCCTTTCACTGATAGCAGTGTGACACGGGTGGCACAGATGGATGTTTCATCAGCCATTAAGACTGACGACAGGTGGTAACGCGACCTTTATCCTAGAGACACATGTTTTAGTCCTTTGTGTGACATTTATGCTCTTCACTGTTTGGTTTAGATGCTTTTATAGACATACCTTCCCTTGCATAAAAGTTCCCTTAAAAAAGACTTAGGAAAGGATCATCGGTTGGCTTGAAATGCAAACTTTTAAACCTGCAGATGTCATTAATTTAACTTAGCTACATTGCTTTCCACCCACAAATGCTCACTAATAATCCAGCATTTTTGGTGGGTGTGCAAAAACTATCACTACTTTTAAGTAAGTTTTTAGGATAAAGATTGGAGATATGCATATTTTATTAACACACAAATGGAGGAAATGAACAGCAATGTTCTGAGTGCTTTAGTGTCACTGGGCTAAACACCAGCTCCTCTTTGACCCTGAGAAGAGTTGCACGGGGCAAAGGGTGCAGAGTCCCTTTAACTGGAAGTTACCTCTATCCGAATCTGGACTGGGATGAATGGGTGGCTGTGCCTGACCTAACGGGGGTCTGGGAGGACAGGAAAGGTATATACGTACAACGGTTGGGACATTTATCCATCCATCTACTGAACCACTTAATTTGTGAGTGCCACAGCAAGCTGGGCAATTACTGAGCACCCTGGACAGGTCACCAGTCTATCACAGGGTCTGATGGGCCTAATGCTGATTAAGTACTTTAAATCTGCACCATGTAAAGGTACAAAAGCATAAGTTCAATACTTTATACTTTCTCCTGTACTACTCAGGTTTATCTAGAACACTGTCATGTCCGAGCACAAAAAAAAAAACCCAGGAATTTAAAGAAGAGATGCAGTTGATCAATCTCAGAAAAAAACAAATGTAATGTTGGACTTGTCAGAGCCTCAAAATCCAGAATAAATTTGTGAAAAAATGTAACTCCACTTACTGGATATGATTGATACACAAACTAACATCTGGGATTTACCCACAAGCCCCAAATAAATGCCAGGAAGTCTAGACTCAGAATATTCCTGGCTGCTAACCCTGCAGTGACCAGAGGAGGTGACGTCAGGAGAAAATATCTCAGGAGCTCCGATGCAGGCAGACAGACAACAGAAAGGGCAAGATTGTTCCTCTGTTGGATTTCCGATCGTGTCTGATGTCTGTCCAAGCTGCTGAGGCAAACTCAATGCACCTGCCATCTTTGTAACACTTACCCCCATAGAGGTCTCTGTCATCATTGGTCACCAGGGATGCAGACCACAGAAATAAAGATATAGGTCCATCACAGACTCTGGCATGCAACACAGTTTATGTTCAAAACAGGATGTTGCAGCTACTTACAGCGTTTCCTTTAATCGTGGCCGTAAACATTTCAGCGTTCTGATTATGACTCAAACAAACACAAACCCAGAACACACTCAGCATGGACTCTCAGAGAGACTGTGATCTGCTTGTATATGAAGACAACCTGTAACCAGACTTTGCTTTTATCCTAACCTATCCAGAAGACACAAGTCCATTCCTTTCCTCTTTAACATGACAGGAAAAAGCTGGAAACACAACATGCTCTTGCTATAAACAGGAATCCTTTTTTTTTTGCATGTTACTCCCAAAGTTCAGTGAAAAACACACACGCACGCACGCACACACACACACACACACACACACACACACACACACACACACACACACACACACACACACACACACATACACACATTTCCTCTCTCACAGGAAGCAGAAGGCAAAGCAGAGGAGAGAGTTAATATCAGAGGTAAAACTACTATAAATAGGGAGTATTGTAGTTATAGTTGGCAGATAGAGAGAGGGAGGCAGGAAAGAAAACTTTAGACAAATTTACTGCTCAACCTCAATTACATGTGAGAAAACATTGGCTGCATTTTAAACAAAAACTGTGCTTTAGTAGTAGAAAAAAGACCAAACCCTCCTGGGAGGATTAAAAAAAGAGGTCAGAATAATAAATAGTTTATAATTTATTGTTTTAACATATAACCTATTGTTTATATTTTTAAAAGTTTTTTTCTACCATCTTACCTTTGAAAAACCTTTACTTAAACTCTTTTGGAATATTAAAGGTGCTATAGCAAATTTGGTAGCTTAAAACTTATTTTTCTTCATGCCTCTTAACAACGTTAACATAGTTAACTAACATAATATAGCTATACATATATCCATCCATCCATCCATTTTCTGTAGCCGCTTGGTCCTCCACGGAGGGTCGCGGGGGGAGCTGGTGCCTATCTCCAGCGGTCAAGGGGCGAGCTATACATATATGTCGTGATTAAAAAAGAAATAAATTAATTAATAAAGTGGTTGTCCCGCAGTTCTCTAAAAACCTCAGCCAATCATAGATTTCAGACCGAAAGCAACTATTAGACAATCCGGCAGTCTGTCTCGCCGAAGCGCCTCACTTCTGCACTTCCTTGGATCCTCCATTAATGCGTGTTGGAGCATTTTACAGCAGAACATCCCGGAAGTGAGAGAAGGACAGAAACAGCCAGCTGTTAGCGGTTCAATTTTAGGAAAAAATACCAGAGGCCCAAAAAACCCCACCTTTTCAGCTAGCAGAAAACAAAAAAGCTTTGGACGTAGAAAGAGGAAAAACCTGGGCAAACATTAGCATAGCGTTTTAACGACTGGTGTTTTGCTCTCTCTTGTTAATGTGGCAATGTGCCGTCCCATGTTGTGGCCTAGGATTATAGCTGATGGGAGGGGGGAGAGTTCTGGAACCATGTTTGTGTAAAATAGCTAGCTATACCTAGCTTGTTTTTCAAATTTGCTATAGCAGCTTTAATGAATGCATTCAACTCTGTGTGTAATATGATCTTTAATGCATTCCATCCTAAATTTCAATTTAAGAGTGTTTCAAATTAAGAGTGTTACCTCTTCATAAAGTTTGTTTTAGATACAGAATTCTTATGAACCCAAATCAGATCAATACTGTGGCCTGAGAGGCTGCCCTCCACATGGGCGCCACAGGCTCAATCCCCGGCCCGGCCATGTGTCGAGGATCCTTGAGCAAGGAATTGAACCCCCAACAGCATTCAGGTTTCTCTTACAAAAGAGATTCTTAATCTCAATGAGATATGTAGCCTCCCCAAATAGGCTATATCCTCTGACCTTTGACCTCTGTTGACCATCACAACAATAATCCAACTTTTTCCCAATAACTTGGAATACAATCACTCTTGGATTATGTTTTAACCTGAATCAAGATCCCTACAGGTGTCCTACTGTCCACTTTCAAGTGTCCATCTCCCAGATGACCTTAACTGGACACTAGCTGGTCTAATAAAACACTCTCTGTAAAGGAGTCTCTTCTTTAACACCAAATGACTGGTGTTCCAACTGTAATCTCTTGTTTACAGAACATTCTCTGGTTGTTCCGTTTCAGGGTCACCCACACACTCACACCCAAAGTGTTATAATGCTTCTCTGCTATTTTCATGCATTTTCTACATTATAATGTGAGTGTTAACGGGCGGAAGTCATGTAACTTGGTAACTCCCTCACAGTCCCTTGTCCAATCAGAACCATTCACAACTCCACTAACTCAGTTCTGATTAGTACACTTAACATCTTCTGATTGGTTAAATTTAAGATAACTCGTCTCAAAACTAATACTCAGTTCCGGTACGAGGCAGTCTTGTCTTGTCTTGTCGAGTCCTCATTCAGTCTCAGTCTTGGTCTGAGCTACAGCCTGAAGCAGTTGGAGCTGCTATGCTGCTATCTTAGCTGAACCTTCATCAGCTTTGAACAAGGCCTCTCAGCCTCTCCCTCACCACGGGAGAGATCAGAAATGAATTCAGCATGCCTGCTGAAATGCCTCCCTTGCTGACCGGGACGTATCCACGGACTGTCCGGCGAGGTCCTCGGCGGCCACGCCTTCCAGGACCACCACTCCGAGTCTGGGGACTCCAGCCTCAGCTCGTGGAGAAACCAACGCCTGCCAGATCCAGGAGCGTCCACCTTTCAGTGAGCGAACACCACTTTCTGATCAAGAGGTTTGCTTTGATAAAGCTTAATTCTTCCACTCTAGATTAAGCCAAAACTAAATTCCATAACAACTCAAATTAGCCTAAATTGACTCTTAAAGTCCCAACTAGGTTAACTAAATTAACTAACTTCCCTAGTCATTAAAACATATGCTACGGTCCGTTAAAACTCACAATTAACCTATCTTTAACATCTTCAACATGTTTAAGAATATTAATTGTGTTTACATCAAACTTTCTAAATGTCTTATCTGTCTGTGTTCTTAGGTTTTTCAAATTAAACGATTGTTCAATCTTATCTGGTCTCAGCTCACGTTATTAATAAGGTATTTCAATTCACTGTACTTTTTCAAAGAACCTAGATACCTTCAATAAATATTAGCTATTATCAGGGTTAAATGACAGTTTATCACTTTTCATTATAAACCAAAAATAAGCTAATGTTATTGAAGAGGGTGTAGTTAAAATAACTAATAGTTATTTCAAAACGCTACAGATATTACCTGATGAAATAGGCATTAAAAATGACACCAGTAATGACAGAAACACAAGTGAGGACGTTTTAATGACTAAAACAAAAATGTTTACACTTGTGACTTACAATTTTGATTCCTAGCAGCAGCATAGATTTAATACTAAAATTAACTGAAACTTCTTGGGCAGAGCCAGTCTAGTGAGCCTGCTGCCTTGAAAGAAATGAATGTTTGATAAATAATGTTCATGTCAAAGTGACTTAGGCTTTGCTTTTTCTGTTGTCCTTGAAAGAAAACCCCAGAACCTCTCTTTGTGTTTGGTAAAGGTACTCTTTGTTTGGAGCCAGTGATTTTTTTCCTTCCAAGACAGATGTGTCCCCATGTTAACACATACATTCACTGGCAAACACCTAATTAGACAGGTGGCCGGTAGTGTCACATGTCACTGATTGACTAATCTGTTCTAGATGTGAAAGAGAGCACATGTCACCATGGTTCCTCTGATCTCTACCTCTGCATCATCCTGTGATTCTCACCTTTTTAAAGCCCTGAAACATGTTTTTTATGTCAGCATCCAAGTTTATTTTGCATGTTCTGACAAAAGAAGAGCTTGCATGCTTCTTTGTGTTCTCTTTAAAATAATCCTAAAAATAATTTTAAATGATATGTTGGTGATTATACTTCGATACATTAAATGGTGATGAAGGAAAATATGTACAATGGTGACTGAGATACCATTGTGATAATGATAATATTTGTAATGTGAAAGAATTATATTCTTTTTATACTTGGTCAAATTAAGGTGAAGGAGATATTGATAACTCCTGGCATTACCTGAACCATGGAAAAAGCCAGAGCCCACTCTACACCATTCCTCATAAATTGTGCCCTCTTTATGGGAAGCAGATGGCGACACTGTTTGCTGTTGATGTGCTTTGTGGTATTCACTTCAACTCTCTCAGATTGAGTGTTTCTCAAAGGACTAATGCAGCCAGATATCTTGTTGCAAGAAAAAATGTGTGCAAAAAGATCACAGACTGAGAGGAGCTTTTGATGACACACTGCCAAACATTTATTTAATTTGGGAAATGTGTTGCCATGGAACCCACACATTTTCCATTTTGTGTGTGCTGAAATGAAATGAACTAAATCATTTATAGAACATGAATAGATGAAGAGCTTTTTAGTCAATGGAAGGCCACATGCTGAGCGAGAGGAAACACATGCTCGTTTTTTTAAAGCAAAGGGGTCGTACACACAGGAGGCTGACTGTTGACTTGGTATATACATGCTGATGACTGAACGGCAAACAATAGAAGACAGAAATAGACTTGTTTTTTAGCAGAGGCTGGTCCCAATCCCTCCATCCATTTCACCAGTAAACACTGGGTCAGCCATTGTTGCATGCAAGGCTTTCCTCATCATCTAAACTCAGGGTGGATCATAAATCAAAATATCAATTGTGTGTTGAAAATTCAAATCAGTAAACACAATCAGTGTCTGAGGGAGAAAAAAAACAGCTGCCATTTGTTTGTGGCATCTCAAATATGCAGTCTTATAACATTGTAACACAGAGTTAATCCCCTGAATCATGCAAAAG
This sequence comes from Callopanchax toddi, assembly GCA_006937965.1. Classification (NCBI taxonomy): domain Eukaryota; kingdom Metazoa; phylum Chordata; class Actinopteri; order Cyprinodontiformes; family Nothobranchiidae; genus Callopanchax; species Callopanchax toddi. Next base: position 1,413,365 of record SSNR01000096.1, on the reverse strand, counting down.
CAAGGTAAAGATTTGTTTCACTGCTGCACAAAAGTCTTGATTTATAGTCATCCTCAAAGGCCACTGTCCTGTCAGTTTGACTCTTTGGTGTTTGTTTTACAGTTTCGGCTCTCTGTGTAACTGCCCAACGCAAAGCAGGGTTGGTTCAGGATGTCTGAGCTTTATTCAACCTGAAATCAGTGATAACTAAGAGACAAATTCCAACAACAACTCCAGGGTAGCTGTGGTCGCAAGGTGGCCAGTCGTGATGTAACCCTGTACCTGCTGGTGGACAACAGAGGTTAGGGAAGCCGTCAGGCTGAAGGAGGAGGACAACAGAGCATAGCTGGTCTGTGGGTCTCCAGAAGCAGCAGAAAGGTACCGGAGGGGTATGCGTGGTGCAGCAGTGGCAGTTGCTGAGGCAAAATCCTGGCATGGGAGGAGTTTGGTAAGGCCAGGGAGAAAAATGATCAATTGGTGCCAAAGATGTTCTGTCAAACCATCCGGTGCCTCACTGAAGAAAGGCAGCAACTCACTCACACTGTTTATAGTGGGGATGGGGAGCTGCTGACATCAACTGGGGCTATATTGGGCAGCAGAAAGAATATGTTGAGGAGCTCCTCAATCCCAACAACATGCATTCTGATGAGGAACTGGAGAGACCTGGGGATGACTGTCCACTTAGGCAGAAGCCGCTGAGGTAGTCAAACAACTACACAGCGGCAGAGCCCCGTTGGTGGATTCTGTCCTGGGTATCTCATGGCTATGGATGTTGTAGGACTGCCTTGGTTGACACGTCTCTGTAACATTGCGTGGTCATCGGAGGAAGTTCCTGTGGAGTGGCAGACCGGGGTGGTGGTCTGCATTTTTAAGAAGGGGGACCAGAGGATGTGTTCCAACTGTAGGGGGATCACACTCCTCAGCCTTCCTGTAAAGATTTACTCCATCATACTGGAGAGGAGTGTCCGGTCGATAGTTGAATCTCAGATTGAGAAGGAGCAATGTGGTTTTCGTCCTGGTCGTAGAACTGTGGACCAGCTCTTTACCCTTACTCTGGTGATGGTGGGGTCATGGGAGTTTGCCCAAACAATCCACATGTGTTTTGTGGATTTGGATAAGGCTTATGACTGTGCCTCCAGGGGGGGAGACTGCCTGTCTCTGGGGGTACTAAATAAGCTGGTCTTGTTTCTGGTGAGGGTTAAACTCCACCAGGACTGCCCTTTGTCACCAGTTCTGTTCATAACTTTTATGGAGAGAATTTCTAGGCGCAGCCATGGTATGGAGAGTGTTGAGTTTGGTGGCAGGAGAATTTTGTCTTTGTTTTTTTGCAGATGATATCCTCCAAGTTTCATCAGGCTATGACCCTCAGGACATGCTGGGGAGGTTTGCAGCAGAGTGTGCAGTGGCTAAGACGAGGATCAGCACATCCAAATCTGAGACCACGGTTCTTGAATGGAAAAGGGTAGCTTGCAAACTCCGGTTTGGGGTAGAGGTTCTACCTCAAGTAAAGGAGTTTACATTTCATGAGGTCTTGTTCACAAGTGAGGGAAGGAGGAAGCGGGAGATCGAGAGGCAGATCAGGGCAGCATCTGCAGTGATGCGGACACTGAACCAGTCTGTTGTGGTGAAGAAGGAGCTGAGCAAGAAAGGAAGGGTCTCAATTTACCAGTTGACCTACATTCCAATCCCCACCTATGGTCAAGGTTGCTAATATATAAGTGACCAAAATGAGTTCCTTTAGGTTTGATGGGCTCAGCCTTAGAGATAGGGTGAGGAACTTGGTCATCCAAGAGGGGACTTGGAGTAGAACCACTGATCCTCCACATCAAGTGGAGCCTGCTGAGGTGGTTTGGGCATTTTGTGAGGATGCTTCTGGCACACCTTCCTTTGGTTGGTGTTTCGAGCATGTCCTGCTGGCAGGAGGCCCCTGGGTCAACCCAGGACAAAATGAAGGATGTACAGCTCCAGGATGGCCTGGAACGCTTTGGGGTCCTCGGACCTGCCAGAGCAGCAGGTGGTGGTGGCTAGGCAGAGGGCAGTCTGGGATTCCCTTCTAGTGATGCTGCCCTCGTGACCCACGTGGTAAAAGGCAAGGCTAGGAGGTGAGGTGAACTAAATTTGGAGAGGCTATTTTAGTAATTTGTTAAAATGTTGAATTTATTTAGCAAGTGGTTTGTATTCAAGTTTTATGAATTAGTTAAATGTATCTGAACTACTAACTGTAAATGTTTAGAGATCCTTTTTTATTTGAAAAAACAAAACATTTTATTTGTCAATGAGGATTAAATATCTGTCTCAACATCAACAGTGATTAACTTGAGATGTCAGTTTTGTAACAAACAATGAAGCAACCATCTTTTCTATTCTTAGTGATTGTTGCCGTATCTAATTCTAAGTCCCAACTGCCATTTCCTCCTGCTAAACCCAAATTATTCAGTTATTTCTGTGAACAGCTTAATGTCAGTGGACAAATATCTGAGTTTTTGACAGACAAATCAGACGTGTGAGCAGCAGTTTACATCTAGTTTATGAGAAAACGAGGAGTAAAAAACAAAAATCACATTTGAAAGCCAGAGATTCTTAACAAAATAAGACCATTACACCCACACATTCAAACCTTACATAACTTGGAATCATAATTCTGACTCCCTGTGAGTGTGTGGACCAGACAATCCAGTCAGAGCAAGAATAATAAGTGTGATATCCATCAGGCCTATTCTACCACCCTCCCGTTGGGTCCTGTGGGTGCGTCCAGGAAAGGCGCCTGCCATGTACTCACATCTGTAAACATCAGCAGACGAGCAGGCAGCACTCAGAGATGTTATCGCTGCAGACATTAGCTGCTGGGCAGATAACAAATGAACATGAAAATGCTAATTAGGTTCAAATTAAGTCTCCGGATGAACTGATTGGTGGGTTTCTGGCTAATCAACAAATGCAAAGACAGGACAATTGATTGTGTGGGCAGATTAGGCTGCTGTAGAAGCAACATACGCTTGAGTGCATCCTCCTCAAAGGGATACAGAAAGTTTAATCTTTACATGTAGTCAAATCCCAGTCCAACATTTTTTTCTTGGGGTTATCTGATAAATGGGCCACATGTCTATTAAAGGTTTCAGGGGTTTTCCCAAACATTTCTATGTTCTGTGTGCTTTAAAATACTTTTGTCCTGGTGTGCATGACAAGGTTGTTTCAGTGCACAACAAAAAGAGAAACTTGCTATTTTAAATGACTAATTAAATAGATAAAACATGCTATTTGATACATTTTTCTTCATTGTCATTCATTTATTTATCTTTGGTTTGAAGTAAACACTAAAATAAGTTTCTCTGGCCTGGGGACACTGACTGCCCAAAACACCTCCTAGTTCTGAGGTTTCTCACATAAAGTCTGCTTCTCCAAAACACTACCACATTTTTAGTTTTGATCTACAAACCACAGGAAATTATTTATCCTCTTTCTGCCTCTTGAAACCAAAGTTATGTATCACATGCTGGTTTATCAGCTGAAGAAACTCTGTCTGGTACAAGGTGGTAGACTGATGATTTATTAGGAATATGGAGAGTTTGAAACTGCTCTTAAATACCAAACCATATTGTTTTTCGTGAATCTAGGTACTTTGTGTCCCATTTAAAACTAACCTATTAAATCTAATCAAAGAAAAGTTTACTAAAAGAGTTAATTAGTAATTTCTGAGTTACTGGGCTGCATGGTGGCGCCGTCTCACAGCAAGAAGGTTGCACCTTTTCTCTGTGGAGTTTGCATGTTCTCCCCATGCATGTGCAGGTTTTCTGTTTTCCTCCCACAACATGCCTATTTGGTTATTTGTAAGTCACTTTGGAGAAAAGCAAAGTTTCAGCTTAAAGGCATACTCAGTAGCCAGGCAAACAATGTAGCTTTTTACATTTTTTTAAAGCCTCTTAACAACGTTCCAACATAGTATAGCCATAAATATATTGTGGAGATTAAAAAACCCCCGAAAGAAATCAATAAAGTAGTTGTCCCGCAGTTCTCTAAAAACTTCAGCCAATCCTATCGTTCGGTCCGAACGATAGGATTGGACAATCCAGCTGTCTGTCTGCCGCATTTCCTCACTGCTTGGATGCACCAATAATCCGCCCAGACACATTTTCCGTCTGAACATCCCGGAAGTGAAAGGAGGACAGAATTAGCGAATTAGCCGTCGGTTAGAGCTTCCATTTTAAGATAAAAATACCAGAATCCCCCCCCAAAAAAAAACTTTTCAGCTAGCAGAAAACTAAAATCGTTTGGAGGTGAAAAGAGGAAAAGCTGGGGAACATTTCTACGGCTGAAGTTAGACTCTGCATTGTTATCGTTGCAAAACAGTGTCCCATGTCCGTGGGGAGGCTGGCTTATAGATTTGACCTGACGGGAGGGGTGAGTGCATTGAGTCGTGTTTCTGTAAACTAGCTAGCGAGACCTCGTTTGTTTACCTGGCTACTGAGTATGGCTTTAATAAATAAACATAAACGTTTGATAAGTAAGTTGTGACGTGCAAAGTTACCATTTATACTGGTGCAAAAACCAAGCTAGTCACTGCAGTTCACCTCCTAACAAACAGGTGTCACTTTAAAAAATCTTATGGGAAGAAAGTTATACAGCAAGTTCATTTTTCACACACAAATGTAACAAATCAGTTTCATTTGATCTGTTTAAACGTATACTTGCAGTGATTGCAGTTTCTTGGGTTTTGTTCAGCTGTACTGATGCTAACGCAGATTCACCTCTACTCAAATGTCATGCAAAATGACTACATGGTTACAAAAACCAGAAGGTTTGAACTGACAAAAACAAACAAGACCGTTAAACTGTTGAATCTGAATTGCTAAACAGATCTGTGTGACATCTTACAGCTCATTAGACAATCTGTATCTTTTATAAACTGTTCTACTCAGCATCATTAGACAGCATTGGATGTTTTCGTCTTGTTTTGGAAAATCTCAAAGAAGGAGGAGCTAACAGGATTTTGGAATGCCATCAGATCCTGTGGGAGAGGATATTATTGCTGCAGTTGGTTTCAGTGCTTCAGGTTCCCACCAAGTACTGACAGATTACTAATCTGTGTGAGCCGCTGTTGCTTCTTTGGTGTGGGTCCCTGTTGAGGATAGTCCTGTTTGATCTAGCTTGGGGGGAGAGAGGAGAAAATTAGAGTGCTTAGAAAATCCTTGGTAAAACATTCAGCAGCGTGCTATTATCTTGACAGAGGCAGTACATCATGTTTCAAACTCACTGTACTCGTTTTACATCTCATCTGAGAGTTCAAGGTTGAAATGATCTAGTGCTGCTTTAAAGAGGGAGAGGAAAAAGGTTACACCTGTAACTGTGGGAGGAAGTGACAAAGGGAGGCTTAAGTTATGAATTCTTTCATCTGTCTGCACCTTTTCTCTTTTTTCCTGTGGTGGGCTTTAACTTTCTTTTTTAAGATGGAACATTTTCACGTCCCTTTCACATCTTCAATCTCATCGTCACAAACAGAAACTGAATCATGCATTGTGTGAAATCTCCACTGGGCAAGTGAGTGCAAACAGTCGGATCACTTGAACATGTTGAGCATGCGGCATCTTTGAGGTATGACTAAATTAGAAGGACAGGAAGAACAATGTGGCCCTATGGGTGAGAGCAGACAGAGGCGGTGGGTGTTTTCACTGCCTCTCTACAGGTTTGCATGTCGTTGTCAAAAGAGAAAGGCCTCTCTTCATGTTTGCACAGTGAGTCCTTACCGAGTGTGTGCTCTGTGTCTGTACTCTTTGTGTACAGTCTATGTATGCCCTTCAGCGATTAAAGAATGTGGTTGGCTGCCTGTGTAGGAGTCAAGTCACTGTTTGTGTAGCACGCTGAGTGAGCCGGTTGATGCACTTCACGGCTGTCTGAGGTCTGGGTGTTTCCACTTGTCCTGGCTCTTTTGACTCGCTCCTCCCTTCCTTTGACATGGTCTCATAATCAGTAAGATGAAGTGAGGTAGGGGGGAGTGTTAGAGGAGGGAGAAGAGATGAGGGGGGAGTCCCTTTATCTTTTTGTCTTCTTTTTCTTTTGCACTCCCAGAAGCATGGGGCACTTGTTTCCCAAGGTTACGGAGTCCACTATAGAGAGGAGGAAGTAGAGCTGTCACCGGTTCTCCAATTCATCAGCTTCCTGTTGAGATTCTCATTTGTATCACGGTCTATTCCTTTGAAATCCCTATAGCTGCTATGAGGAATGAAGCTTTTATGTATACACACAAGCAACTATAGTGCTGGCATACAGCAGTCACTCCATCATAATGAAATAAACTCAATGTCAAAATGTATATTCTGAAGAAATGTCAATGTCAGAAAAGAGGAAACTCTGAGGAGAGAAAATGAGTTGTGAAACGTGGAGAGTTGCAAGAATGCAGCCAAATTTAAACAACTTCTCTGCAAATTCACAGTGATGTAAACCAGATTTGTTGTTTGTCTGCCACACACGAGTGTGAGAAAGTCACTCCAGCCACAAAACATTTTTCAAACTTTGTCAGTCATTACATGCTCAGTGTGTACGCGGAGGTAAGAATTCAGTACAATATAGTCTAGAAAGACCTTGTAAGGATACGGGATGGAAAGCCCCAATACTATTCAGTTTTCCTCCCCTGCGTTTGCCAGCCCACTCTACCCGGCTATTATAGGAGGGCTGCTCTCCAGGGACCCCCAACACAGTCAGTTTGGGAGGCAAGAGCACGGCGACTGCCTGCATTTTTAGCAAGAGAATAAAAAAAGAGGGGGAAGGAAAAGACAAAGAGAAGGAGAGAACAGCCTCATTCCTGGCTACATCTTCCTGTGTCTGTGATTTCCATCCCCCAGTGAATGTAAACAAAGACTTGAAAGAATAAAAACATGGGTAGACTGAAGAAAAGGAAAACATTTTTTTAAAGTGAGTGTAGGGGTAAAAGCAGGGGAGATGAAACAGTCCAGAGGAAAAACATGTCTTGGCAAGAACCGTGAGACACGAGTCACTATTAGCTTGTTTAATGATGTCAATGTTGGAGAGTCAAACAAGAAATTAAAACTAGCAATAAAAGTAAAACTAAATAAAACCTTTTAAGACACATTTATGGATTAAATCAAACATTAAAATATTTTTATTTCAGTCCAAGTCTCATATTACATCTCCAACCCCAGGGAAATGTATATTTATTATTATGTTAAGATCCATTTTTATGTTTAACACAGAATTTATTTAAAAAGAAGCCTCACTTGAATTCATAGAGAATTAAAAGATAAAAGTGCATAAACGAGAGTCAAGAGTAAAATGAAGTTAGCTGACTTGGCAGGAAGAAGAAAGGCAAGAAAGTACAAAAGAAAAACACAAATAAACTGAGAACTGACTAAGAAAAGCCTTGGACAATAAACAGAGGGATTAATAAAACAAATGAGACACAAATGAAGGCTCAGAAAGATGGAAGGAAATCACACAAAGAGGGGAAGTTAAACTAGCAGTGACACATGAGGCAAGTAGTGTCAAAATAAAGCAGCAAGAAGGATTGTTGGATTTTCACAATACAGTTATTATATCTATATCTTTCAACAAAAGCTTGAATAATTCAATTTTTAAAAATATTTTTACTTTAATATATATGTATATTAATGATTGTTAAGAACTACAGAGAGAAAAATAAAGCTTTTTCAGTCAATAATGTGATTTTTTAAAAATAAAAATGACCTTAAAAGATCTATAATCAAATATACAGTAAATCTTTGGTTGGCTCATTTTATATAAATCTGAAATCCTACATTAAACAGAAAAAACAAACTTGACCAAAAACCTAAGTGTTATGATTTTTTAAAATTAAAATCATCTTTACTTGTTTGCTTCTGGAGTCTTATCAGTTTAAGAGTCCTGATACAATCATCAAATTACCAGAAATTTCAAATATCCATTTAAATTGTGTAATGAAGGAAAACACGACTGAACACTGAAACACGACTGCTGCATCCTATAATTCTTAAAGAATGTTGGCATAAAATTCAATATGTTTAACATTTCAGCCTGAAGGGTAGGAGCTTGCTCTATACACCTGTTGTGTGCAGGAACTGCTCGATTTTTGTGCACAAACATTTTAAAGGATGTGCTGCAGGCTTTTTAACATATAGATCTAACTAGAGCTAAAAATCTGCAAAAATTAATGTAATAAGGTATCCTGAGATGGATGAACTGATGTTGACTAAAAGTTTCTGTCGGTTAACGACAACTGCTGACACCCGGGTTCAGTGTCACAACAAAATGTTGTCTAACCTGCACAGAACAAAAAGAAGCCATATAAAAAGGTGTGTTCATAGGTGGAACTGAGCAGAGAACAGAACTGGGGACAGATTGATTTGGTGTCAGGAGAGGAGGAGGAAGAAGCTTTATGAGCCATGAAGTGAAATGAAGTTTACAGATTATTTTTTCCTGTTCCCTGAAAGTTTTCCACATTTTAATCCTCACAGAGAGAACACACCAAGGAGCCATCTGTAAAGACAGGGAAAGCCTTCGTGCAGAAGAAAAGGGGGTTTTATTTGAGTAAATCTTTTTTTCATTTTTCACTTCATTTTCATTTCTTCTTCCCTCTAAGTATACCACAGAAACTATAACTCTGTTTCCTGCTGCCAAAACCAAAATGATTCTAAATATGTGTCATATGTCCCGTCTCCTGCACAGCTTCACCACTTAAGGACCCATGACAGAAAGGGCAGGACACACTGAATCTCCAATAACAGTGTGTACACTTTATGTTTTGACAGACTGACACATAAACACCACTGATCTCCTTTTAGATCTTTACATATTTTTACTTTGGTCGTATCTAAATATTTGCTAAAAACGTCCTCCAATTCAGAAAATGTCAGCACACGAGGGAATTTTCCTGCCTCACATCATGTTTTGGAAGAAGTTCAGTCACAGAAACGAGGACTAGTTGATCTAATAAGGATGGATATTCTTTAGTCTAAAGAACAGACTCAGACGCAGAGAAAAGCCATAGCTCTGCATGCTGAGCTCTGACTCAGCTCTATGAATTTAGAGAAGTAGATCTAGAAACCTGAACTTGCTACAGTTGGTGTGTTTTTTGGAAGATCGTGAAGCACAAATCTGACATGTTATTATCATGAAACATCTTATTATAGATGATAAAATATTCATTAAATGTCACATATTATGCAAATTCACCTTTTAAAGTTCTTTTAATGGTCATATCAGTCCCAAAGACTGTGTCTGAGACCTAAAAGTGTTCAAATATTTTCACTGTTTTCACTTCCTGATTCTCATTTTTGGGAAATGTGTTTTGAGCTAATGCTAAAACGGGTGGTTTCAAAATCTTTCCCCTGCTGATGTCAAGAAGGGAAAAGACCACTCCTCTAGAGGACAGAGCCAATCACGAGTACCTTTGTCTACCTGAGCCCACTCCCACCCTTTAAAAACCATGGGAGCACTCATCCTCACAAACGTTAGCAAACAGTCATGGTGACGCTACGAGCAAAGCACGGCAGTTGCTTCGTAGATGGTTGATCACAAAAGCACAAAAGTCTTTTTTACTCCCTTCATCTGAGACCCTGAAGACCCACCAACGTCTCACAAACGTGCGAAGAGATGGGCGGGGCTTAGAGAAGCTCAGCTCCCCAACTGCCCCGTCCATTTGAAAGAAAAGTTTAGCTTCAGGAGGTTGTATGAGGGGGTGGAAGAACAACAGCTGCTCTTAAAGCTGCTCTACCTAATCTGGAAAACAAATTAGCTTAAAACATTTTTTTTAAATTTCTCTTAACAACGTTTGAACTCAGTATATATTGTGGCGATAAAAACCCCCAAAAGAAATTAATAAAGTGGTTCTCTTACATTTGTCTACAAACCTCAGCCAATCACACGTTCAGGACCGAAAGCATCTATTGGACAATCCGATCGTCTGTCTCGCTGCACTTCCGCACTTCCTTGGATTCTCCATTAATGCATGCTGGAGCATTTTGAAGCAGAACACCCCAGAAGTGAGAGAAGGAGAGAAACAGCCGGCTGCTACTTTTCCAATTTTTGGAAAAAATACCAGTGTCTTAAAAAGAAAAACACCTTTTCAGCTAGCAGAAAACAAAAAATGTTTGGACGTAGAAAGAGGAAAAACCTGGGTGTACATAGCGTTTCAATGACTGGTGTTTTGCACTCTCTTGTTAATGTGGCAATGCGCTGTCTCATATCGGGGGTGGGGTGGGGGGCTAGGGATTATAGCCGACTATATCTATCTTGTTTGCAAATTAATGAGTGCAGCTTTAAGGGCCAATTTGACCAATGCATAGCTTTAACATGTTATTGAGATGCAAAAGAAATGATTCTTCAGAGTGGATCTAAACAGGCCTGGATTAATACACAGGCTAGATATGGCTTGAGCCTAGGAGCCTCATGTGTTCTGGGGCCCCCATTGACCAGTAAAAAATACATGATTTTATTAAAATTTACATGCAAGAATATTCTTAAACTGAATTGACTCACAAAATCTTAAGCAACACAGTTTTTTGCAGTGAACATGTTCATGTGCAGAAACAGAACAAGATAAAACAGCTGGACCGTGGCTTAAAGACAAAAGCACTGGTTTTCATGTGGGGGTCCTGGGTTTGAGTCCCAGCCCAGGCATGTGTCAAGATTGAAGTTTCCCTAAAGGAGATCAGCAAAAGATAATTTATTATTAGTTGATATTTTTAGGTACAATGTTTAAATTTAGTCATTTACTACTTAACATGTCCCACATTGTCCCCAACTGACATCCTCTTTGACCCTAATTATGTTGGTTTGGATCTCAACCTATAGTCACAGAAATGTGTAGCCTAGGGGCCCCTTTACACCTCTATCCTCCTCTGGATATAACGTGCATAGTATGGGACCTTTAAGTTTTAGTTTATTTATAGTTTATTTAGCTCAATAACATACAAAAAAGTCAAAATAATACAGATGTAAATACAGTGCAGGGAGAAGTAAAAAAAAACTAAAGCTGATGTAAATCATTCAACAAATAAACCAAGAAAATGTAAAAATATAAACAGAAAAATTTTGTATTTCATGAAAAAATTACTGGAAAGCAATCAAAACCTATTTCAAGCATTTAAAAACAACAATTGAATGAGGAACAGCTTTTAGCTGAGTGCCCCTATACATGATTGAAATTTGGCCTCTGCAAGTTAATAATTTAAGGCATGGATCCCAACCACTGGGCCAAGGACCAGGACTGGGTTGTGGATCATTTAGTTCTGGGCCACACAGAAAGAATAAGAGCTTTAAAATGTTCTACATGCAGTGGAGTGAAAAAGTATTTGTCCCTTTCCTGATTTCCTATGTTTTGTATGTTTGACACAATCACATGTTTCAGATCATTAAACAAATGTAAATATTAGACAAAGATAACACAAGAAAACACAAAATGTAGTTTATAAATGAAGTTGTTTGTGTGGAAAAAGTGACCCCTAAACCTAATACCTGGGTCACCCTTAGCATCATGGCAGTGATTCTTTAACAGCACTGTGGAGGACACTCATTTAGTAGTTGTTGTTCAGCCACATTGGCTTTTTAAAATTTTTTATTAAAAGAACCTTAAGGTCATGCATCTCAACTGGATTCGGGTCAGGACTTAAACTAGGCCACGCCAAAGTCTTCATTTTGTTTTGTTTCAGCCCTTCAGAGGTGGAATTGCTGGTGTGGTTTGGATCGTTGTCCTGCTGCAGAACCCAAGTGATCTTCAGCTTTTGGGGTCACCAACAGGTAGCCAGACAGCTGTTGGTGACCTGGATGCAGGATGCAGACATCCTTCAGGATGTTTTGGTAAAATTCATGGTTCCATTTACAACAGCAAGTCCTCCTGATCCTAAGGCAGCAGAACGGGCCCAGACCATCACACTACCAGAACCATGTTTTACTGTTGGCATGGTGTTCTGTTTGTTTCTTTTAAGCCAGGAAAAATGGGACACATACCTTCCCAAAAGTTCAGCTTTTGAATTGTCAGTCCACAGAGTATTTTCCCAAAAGTCTAGGGGATCATCAAAAATATTTGTAAAACTGAGATGAGTCTTCATGTTCCTTTTGACCAGCAGTGGTTTTTGTCATGGAACTCTGCCATGGACAGTCCCATTTAGGGGGGTATCACTTTTACATACAGGGCCATTTAAGTTTGATTAGAAACTGTTTTTCATCCATTCAGGTTGTCTTTGGCTAATATTTAAGTTTGTTTGATGACCTGAAACATTTAAAGGTCCCATATTCTGCACTTTCTATCCACTCTGAATCCTTTCTTTTACATCTCAATAACATGTCAAAGCTCTGCATTGGTCAAATTGACCCTTGCTTTAAGTGCAGCTGTTGTTCTTCCACCCCCTTATCCAACCCTTATCCAAACTTTCCTTTCAAATGGGCGGGGCAGTTGGGGAGCTGAGCTTCTCTAAGCCCCGCCCATCTTGCTTCTCCATGCATGTTTGCAAGATGTCGGTGGGACTTCAGGGTCTCAGATGAAGGGAGTAAAAAAGACTTTTGTGCTTGTTGATGCAACCATCTACGAAGCAACTGCCGTGCTTTGCTTGTAGCTTCACCATGACTGTTTGCTAACATTTGTGAGGATGAGCTCTCCTTTGGTTTTTAAAGGGCGGGGGTGGGCTCAGGTAGCCAAAGGTGCTCATGATTGGCTCTGTCCTCTAGAGAGGAGTGGTCTTTTCCCGTCTTGACGTCAGCAGGAGAAAGATTTAGAAACCACCAGTTTTAGCATTAGCTCAAAACACATTTCCCAAAAATGAGAATCAGGAAGTGAAAAAGGTGAAAATATGTGAACACTTTTAGGTCTCAGACAGAGTTTTTGGGACTGATATGACTGGTAAAAGATAATTAGAAAGTCAATTTAGCAGAATATGGGACCTTTAAGATTGACAAACATACAACAAAAAGGAAATTAGGAAAGGGGCAAACACTTTTCCACACATATGTTTTATATATGTTGGTATAAATTCACTTCCCTCTGGTTCATGAAAAACTGTCTGGTGTGAAACCAGTGCATGATGCAAAAACCATTGAGGACCACTGGTTTAGGAAGACAAAAGTCTGAAGACTGACAGTTAAATCAGAATGGACTTTGGTGTTTGAAATAAAATAAAAAAAACTATTTCTGTCATTTAGGGCTGCATGGTGGCGCAGTCGTTAGCACTGTTGCCTCACAGCAAGAAGGTTGCAGGTTTGAATCCCACCAGTGGCCTTTCTGCGTGAAGTTAGCATGCAATTTGAAAAGAAAGTTCTTAAGCACTTAAACTGAACTTTTAGACAAACCTCAAATTCCAGAGATATTTTTTGTGTGGATTCATTCTTACACTGTAACTTTTCACCTTACAGCCACCACTTTTTTTCCTCTAATAAATCTGCAGCTGAATGACATACTGGCTGTGTTCAGTTACAGAGTTTTTACAGTTTTTACAGTAAACAGAGTTTACTGGGTAAATTTAGTAAACAAAAGAAAAACAAAACTGCACGGAGCTTTTGGGGTTATTGAAGGAAGTGCTTAAGGAAGCAAAACAATCAGACATGGGAGGTAAATGTCACCGTTTATAAAAATTCCTGCAGGGTAGGTTTTCTGCACACTGGTGACTTTAAACTGTCACTGATGGATGAAACAATCATATCAAGACAATCCTGACATTATTATTCTGATAAACTCACGATGAGGGAGAACAGGTTGAATCACTTTTAGTCAAACTCGTCCTGCTTTTCACATTTCAGTTCTGCCCTCTTCAACCACAGCCTGGTGTAAGGTTTCTGCCTACCATCTGTTTGCCTGCATGTCTCTTCCAGCCCCAGTTTTTTTTTTTTTTTGCTTCTTCCCTAATAATTGTGTTAAATATAAGATCTTCAAGCACAGAAAGACCCTTTTTAACTTCAAAGACTCAAGACTATTATTTTGGCACAAACATCCACCATAACTTTGTTAGAATAACCCACTTAGAGTTCTATTTGGTGACATGAGAAACACAGTTAGGATGTCAGACTTGTTCTGATGCTTATTAAATTAGTTACTATCTAGTTGTTTGGTATCTTCACTTTCTCAGTCATTTTGGGGGTTTCAGATGTTTTCACTAGTTTTTAAGGTAGATTATAATGATCTCCTGTTTGTGACTTGGTGATCTCACATCATCTTTCTCTGCTTTTTAAATAAAATAAAATCAAAGTTGTACTTTATTAACTGTTAGAAGGTCAAGTGAGTAGAATTAACATGTGGGAAAAAAATCTGATTTTGTTTCCCAAGAGTGCAGCTGAGAAGACTGATGTTGCTCTTTTATTTTTCCTTTAAATAAACAGACTGAGTACCAGTGATGGAAATCCAAGACCATTGCCGCCTTTGCAGGAGTGGACGGCCAACAAAGGTGTGTAATAGTTGGTGAGATAACAATGGAGAGCCGTTTAACTTCCAAGAACACGACTGTCTGTTTGGAGTTTGTTAAAAATCACGTGGCAAACTGATGTTGAAAGAACTTCTTCTGACCTGTTATGCTTTGCTGCATCTGGATCAGGATTATATGCAATTATTGATGGAACAAAAAATACTGGCAGGTTCTGGAGAAATATTCCAGGGCAAACTTCATGTGAAGTGAACCTGAAGAGAAGTGAGTCATGCAGAGGGACAGTGGAGATAGTTTTCTTTAACACTGTTGAAATGTATGTTCCATTAAAATATAGACATAGAGTATAATCACCAATAGCTAACCAACCAATCAGATAGCAGCAACTCAGTGCACGTAGGCATTTGGACGACCTGCCGCAATCCGAGCATCAGAAAAAGGAAGGAAAGGAGATGATGTGACTTTGAGTATGACTGCACCAGACAGATGGTGATTTTTACCCACAACCATCTCTAAGGTTTTCAGAGAATAATTAAAAAAGAGGAACTACCCAGTGTGCAGCAGTCATGTGGATTAAAATGTCTTGTTGATATCAGAGGAGAATGGCCAGACTGGTTTAAGATGATAGCAAAGCAACAGTTGCTTATGTAACCACTGGTTCTAACAAAGGTCTGCAGAACATCATCTCTGAACCGCAACATTTTGAACCTTGAAGCAGATGGACTAGCAGGAGGCCAGGTGTCACTCATGTTCAGCTACGAACAGGAAACTGAGGCTACAATTTACAGAAGATCACCAGAAGAGACTGAAAAATGTTTCCTGATGAGTCTCAATTTCAGCTGCAACAATCAGATGGTCAGAATTTTGCATCAACATCATGAATCCTGAGTGGTATCAATGATTCAGGCTGCTGGTGGTGTAATGGCGAGGGAGATTTTCTTGGGCCACTTTAGACATCTTAGTACCAAATGAACAAAGGCTAAATGAGTTATGTTGCTGACCTTTTATGACCACAGTGGACCCATCTTCTGATGGCTAGTTCCAGATTCCTTTGGGATGTGGTGGAATGAGAGATTCACTTCATGGATCAACAGCCAACGAATCTGCAGCAAGGATGTGATGTTCAACATGAACCAATGTTTCCATCACCTTGCTGAATCTATCAGGAATTAAACCAACCTGATACTAGCAAACTGTACCTAATAAACTGGCCATTGAGCATGGGTCCAAGTCCAAGAAGCTGATGCATGGCTACCCAATAAAATGTAAAACTGTAACTTTTTTATCTTTCGATCCAGTGATTCTGTTAGGCTTCATTAATTTCACATTTATTTATTTAGGTAATTTCGCTGAGACACGGGGTCTCATTTTCAACCTGTTGATAAACGAGCACACCCTTATCCATGGAAATTATCGTACAATGCAAAAATAGGGCAATGTTTACCACATTTCCAAGGGGTTATCTATGATGAAGGAAGTGCGTGTGTAATGAAGGAAGCCTTAGTGAAAGATAAACACACCACACCTCATACTGTCTTGTCCTGTCAGATCCTGCCTCTTTCTGCACTGACTGCTGCAGGAGCTGCAGCTTTATGGGCCCAAAAAGCTAAATCCAAAAGCAGAAAATCTACTGTGGTGCAATCAAATGGAAATTTAAAACAAAAGAAAAGAAAGAGGAAATGAATATTGAACTAGGTGTGTTCAGTATGCATACAGTTATCTCAATTTCAGAGGAATGGCTTGTGCTTGAAGCAGGAAGGTGCACCAACTGACACTCCTGACTCAAATAAAACACGGACAGAAAGAAAATAAGATAAACCTTGTATTTACTTTATCAGTTTTGTTATGATCCAAACAAAAGACTCACTCTTCACCAGACAATAGTCCTTAAAGGTTATTCCTGGTGCTCTGATGAAGAAGGATGGAAAACTGGCCACAAAGGAAAGAATTTGGTTCCTGTTGTGGTCTTAGATGGGGTCATGGACAAGTAGATGTAGGGGTGGGGTGTCTGCCTTTTCACATTTGGTGGCCCCTGGGGTGCATGAGTCAAGGTCTGCCAAGAGAGGAGGGGTGAAGGGAAGAATAAACATTGTTTATAGTCCAAAGTTGGAGAGGTCAATGCTTTGAGTTACGCCATGAGAGCAAGAGGATACAAAAAGTACCACCTCAGTTTAACCCTGCCAAGCTGAATGTTTTAGCGAGGGAAGGCAGTTGAGTTTAGCACTGATGTCATCTTTAAATCTGAGGTAAAACGACGAGGGGAAGTGGAGTTTGTAAAAGCCTCTTTGTCAAGCTTTGACAGCAGCCGTAACTGACACTGAACTCAATCCTGGCAATTCCCCTCAGGGCTCTTTTTCCTGCTTCTTCTGATGGTGCAAAAACAAATAGTGACAGAGGAGACACATTACACGTGAATCTCTGAGGTAACGTTTGTGGAATATGTGTGTGAGCGTACACATGTGCGGAAGATTGTCTTTGTCTCAGTGAATGTTTGCTTTGAGAATATCATCCGCTGTGACAGCAGAAACAACACATCCAAGATCTTGGTTCTAAAATATAAACGACTTTTTCCTGCACTCTGTGTGCACATGCTTCACTTTTGGCAGACACCCATAACTGCTATTGAGAATCGCTGCCACAGAATCGAGTTTTGCCACAGTCTGTCTGTGTGTCTGTGTTAACAACAGCCACAGGGTTGTCATTAACATCAAAACAACATCTCGGTCATGATATGCATCCAGCAGCTAACCAGCTGTTTTTGGTTTGATTTAATTGACATAAAGTGAAATGTGAAAACGACCCAAGAAGTTGCCAAAAAAAGAAAAAGGAACATATTCTTCCTAAACTGGCAAAACATTTACTGATTCAGTCAGGGAAGTGAGCATGTGGCTATTAAATGTGCACTATTCTGCATAATGTGTTATTCAAGTGCAACTGCTAATGCTAGTGTTTTTATTTTTGGCTCATCCTATAACTCATTTGGGACACAGCAGGGCTGTTGATCCAACGTAGGGTCAGTACAGGCTGCAACACAATCTCACTTCCCTTTCTTTGCTAATTTTGATCGTCTGTAACGGAAACGGTTTAGAATGTGCAGAATCCATCTCGACTAGTTCCAAGTTCACTGCTGGATTTAGGCAAAGTCAGCAACTTGTTTTTGATTTGGTAGACTTCTGATTTAGGGAAAAAAACCGTTAACTTATTACCTGAGGTAGATTAATGAAAATAAAACCAAATTTATGAAAAATAAATTTGCCATCCAGTCCTAATTGGGGAAAATTCAAGAAATCACTAATAGAAAACCAAGAAGGATCCCTGTGTTGATGTCCCAAATGGTTTGGCTATATGCAAGGCCTAATCTGTCAGGTCAATGAAATGAGAAACATTATTTAAAAAGCCCTGAAATCTTCACATGTAGGATGCTTAAACAAAACCAGGTCTGTATTTTGACTAAATTCTGTGGTTCCTATTAAATTGCCAAATCTGCCAACTCCATCCATCCATCCATTTTCTGTAACCGCTTCATCCTCCACAGAGGGGCGAGAGGCGGGGGACGCCCTGGACTGGTCGCCAATCCATTGCAGGGCCACACAGAGACAAACGAGACAAACAACCATTCACACACCCACTAAATCTGCCAACTCTTGGCACAAATTATCTTAAATTCTAACACATTAAACCAAGTCTGTCAACCAATATAGGATCAAATAGCTGACTCGTAATGAACTGTCAACACAACATGTCTAGCATCTTCACTGAGGATATCCAGTCCTTAACTTTTTCTAGGGAATAATTCATGAAAATGTGTAAAATTGTGAAGCTAAATGAGAGCTTTCATGGTAAAATCTCATGGTTTGTAACCAAAGTATCCGTATAGTGTTGGACAGATTTTGATTGCTCAGATCTAAACAATTATACAAGTTAGAGCAAATTGCATTTAGGTGCAAAGTTAATTTACACAGATAATTAAATCTCTTGTCCTGAAATGCCATTCTGTTACACTGTGTTCCAGGAAAAAGTCATCGAGATACCAATCTGGCAGAAGGGCAGGAAATTTGAGCATGTATAACCAAACCAATAAGCCCAGTGGTGATTATTTAACACTCCGACCAAGAAGCAGCTGTCAGGGATATGCAGTCAAAAAACCATGGCTTTGAACCTGAGTGAAGCCTTTGTGGCAGCAGATAGAGGAAGCTGGTGTGTGTCCTCACTAAACTCTGCAGCAGCTGTATGTGTGTGGTTGTGTACAGCTATGACAACTATATAGCAGTTAACCTTCATACAGCTGCTAACAGAAGTGAGTCAGAATAACACGACTAATGTTTAACAAACAGGGGTGAAGGGTGTGTGTGTGTGTGTGTGTGTGTTTATATCTTTTGATAACCCTGTTTTAACCTGGCTCATCCTCTAATGGTCTTTGTCAGGGAAACTAATGTTTTCACAAACTGTTGCACAACTTTGATTCTCTCCAAGGAACAGCCTGTGCTGCTAGTGATGTTCAGACTTCAAAATATAGCCAGCACCAACACACACGCACGCACGCACGCACGCACGCACACACACACACACACAGCACCACCTGTTTTTGTAATATTTGTGCTAATATTTTTAAAGGTTAAATTTAAGGACCACATTATTAAAATTCCACCATAAAAATCAGGGAGTTTATCCACTTAAATCCACAGACTCTACTAGTGCAACGCCACTAGATGGCGCCATTTCACTGTAGGATGACCAGAGGTTCAACGTGTTTAAATGAATTACTTTATTGATCTCACTGTGGGGAAACAACTTGTCGTGTCAGTTATGATGTTACTTTGTCAAAGTACACCCCTCTGATCTGGATGGATGTCATCTGTATCTCTGAAAAGGCAGAAACTTGATTGAAATTTTGAAATTTGATTTGAAATTCTTGAAATTTTCAAATCATGAACAAAAATTTGAAAGCTTATCTCCTAAATTAAAAACTTTCTATAAAGAATGAAACTCTTTCTTGAACACTTTGGAAAAAGGCAATTAAAAAGAGTGATATGATTATTTCTTTTAGCTGTACATCCTGTTATATTTTATATGTTGATATTTTTAAAGATTTCATAAACAAATTCTCATATTTATTTATTATATATTATCTGATACTACTGTCACTGTATTTGTTATGAGTATAGTTTTGTTTTGTTCTTTAGTGCTTTCTTTCACTGATGTTCAATAAAGAAAAACAAAAGGAGACATTGTTGAATGTGTTACATTTTATTTGTGAAATTATTTTAAAGGATCAAAGGTTTTATGGATTCAGAAATGTATGAACATTATTACCTCCAGAATTTTCAAATGAAAAAACGTTTCCTTTTAGTACTATTTACAAGTATGTTTTATTCAAAACCAGATCATGTCATGATATTTATTTTAAGATGTGATTTTTTTCTTTTGTGTGCTGTCATTGTTTATTACTATATTATTCTAAGCTTTTTTATTTATGACCTTCAGAAACGTTCCTCTGAGAACCGTTAGTGAGATCTCTAAAGTCATGTAGCTCCCTCTTCTGACTCAGAAAATATCACAAAGAGCAGCTCGCTGAGCAATCCATGAATCTACATGACATGTTACATTACTGATGAATAAAGAGAACCTGTTCTTTCACTGCACTCGTGCACTGGATGATATTTAATTATTATAAATTGAGAAAATCAACAATATTCAGTGTTTTTTCTGATGGAAATGTGATTAAAGGTTATTTTTGACCAATAAAATCAAATTTATTCCAAAACGCCTTGTCCTGACCTAAAAAATTCATTTTGTGTTTATAATGTCTTCGAGAATTTTCTTTTTTTTTTTTCTTTTGTACTTGCTGTTTTCTTGTTGTCTAGGCCAGCTTGATGTATGCCATGATCTTTGTTTTATTGTAAAAATTGTTTTAAAACTGGAAATATCATTCTACCAACCACACAATCAAATAATGATGAATTTCAAAAATTATATTCAGATGGAAGATATTGTTATTATGTAGAAGAATGTGAGTGAAACATATACGGTCCTGGTAATAATGGGAAATGTGTTTATGGGAAACAAGTGAAAAGAGCCAGATGAAGCCAAATAAGGATGATCTAATTGATAAAATAATCGACCAAAAAATACAAACCAAATTGACATGTCAAGACACCAATATTTACAGTAAAACAAAAGCTTAGAAAAAAGAAAAATTTTTAAAAGATTTGCTGTTTTGATGTTCAAATTCAGGATCCCCTGGTGGTACCTGTCAATAACGAGACACACACACACAGTGTCTTTCTTCTGTGCACAAACATTCAATATATGTGTATTCTGTTCCCTTGTTCCTGTAGTGTGATTTTATTATTTTGGTTATGTCCTCAGTTCAAATAAGTAACAGAGAAATTTATAGGAAAATCAGCATTTAATGTACAGACCCCTGTAGTAATATTTAATCCTGATTTAACTAATCTTTCAGTAGCTTTATGATTTAGCATTTTGCTGCGATAAACAGCATGAGCCAAAAATGAGACGGGGCTGTTTTTGTTAATCTTTTCTCACAAACCAATATAAATTTCTGGTGAAATCTACCCATAATGTGCAATTTAGCCACATGATCCCATTATTTTTAATTAAGAGCTCAGCCTATAGCGGGGCAATAATTTGATGTTAATTCTCACCATAAATACTGGGGTGAGGATGGAAGGAAAATTGAGTTACGCCCCTTGAGAGTGCTTTCTGTGTCCCAGAGGTCTTATCAGTTGGCCTCCCCATCCCTTCTGCTGCCCTGTTTGCTGCTGACTGTCACCCAGCCAGATAGATCGAGCTCTAATAGAGAGGCCGTCTCTGTTAAGTGATTGAGCTGTAAATACAGACTGACCTGAAGAAAGACTCCCATCATCTGTGAACTCATTCAACACTCTGCACCCTCTTCTTTGACGTGTGGGGGAGTCTGAATCATCTGAGCAGAGGGAGAACGACTCACAGCTTGTAGTATACATATACATGTGTGTGTGTGTGAGTGTGTAAATGTGCTCTGAGAAGGTGTTGGAGCATTAAACTACAACCCCGAGATGATCTCCCCATCAGCCAAACGGAGAGCGGAGATTGTCCAAGACAGAATTTATGGAACATAAAAGGTGAAGACTTCAGAAATGGGATATGTCAATAAAACCTACAATCTATGGCAGATTACTGAGGGGATGAGTGGCACGGCTGTTAGGCAGCACAGATCTAATTTCCTCAATAAAGGCCTTTAAGTCAACAACACTAAAGGTTTCATAAATCTTAATATAGGACAGATTCATCAAGAACACATTTGTGCCTCCAGTGTTAAATCCTTTGCTAAAGGCAGAATTAGCTGTTTTACTTCACAGTCAATAGACGCATAATGAGTTAACATCTGCAGATAATCAACACCTCCTAGTTTTAGAATATGAATTGTTTATATTTTGATTGTTGAAACGTAATTTTCATATCTTAGTATTTCAGTCTTGCAGCATCACCAGGATTTTTCAAAAGATATATTTTAGTTTTAAACACATTTATCTTCAGTTTTTTTCCACCTTGTTGTCTATTGTGTGAAATCAATAACATGACAACACTTAAACTTAATTTAACACTGTTCATATATATAAAACTAATAACATAATTTAGAATGATCTGACAACAAATAATCTTAAAGGCACACTATGTAACTTTTTCATCATTTAAAATCTTTTCCTTGAGCCAGTCTGTGCTAATGCCATCTGCCCCATCTGCTGCTTGGATCCAGAATACCATGTTTGCAACTTCTGAGTCTCTGGTCCGGTGCCCTGAAGTCTCACAAAGTCACGCATCTCATGAGGGTTAGGCTAACCCAATGTGGCTAGCTGTTATGCTAGGGCTGGAGTGTTTTTAGCTCATGATTCCTGATTTTTCCCATCTCTCCCTGCTTGAACACAGCTGATTTCTTTGAATGAGTGATGAACCGCTCCAGTAGAAAGCAGTGAAGGCTGAGGAGACATTTCAACAGTTAGATTTAGGTGTTTATGAGCAAAGACATGCTAGTGTTTTTATAACAGTGATTTAAAACAGACACTAGGGGATGCTAAAAACAAGCCTATACTATACCACATAGTATACCTTTAAGTTCAGCTTTGGTATGAGTCACAAAATAATTTTAATAATTTAAAAACAAATGACTCATAATAATAGACCAAAATAAATTCATTAACAAAAAAACACAAACCAAACGGACATATCAAGACTGAAAGAACAAAGAAGTGCTATGTTTTATCTGAAAATCCCATATTAACATTCAGTCTTTGACTTCTGGATGCTCCATGTGAGCAGCGGTGCCCGCAGAGTCACAGAAAAAGGTTGGGGTGTGGGGTGATCCACCCTCTGGGGGACTCAGAGACCCAAGCTGTTTTAATAGCATAAAAGGCCAATAAAAGGAAAACAATGATATCATGATTGTTTCTGATTCTTTGGCAGTCAAAGATCAAACTGAGCAGAGAAAAAGGTGACAGGTTACCATGAAAGATTCAAGCTTTTAAATCTGAGTCTGCTAATAGAAGTGTTTCTGTAAAATTGTCATTTTTATAGAGCAAAATGGATAAGAAAATAATTACAATGAGATAAAGTTTGGGCCCTGCGATGGACTGGCGACCTGTCCAGGGTGTCCCCCGCCTCTCGCCCCTTGACCGCTGGAGATAGGCACCAGCTGCCCCGCGACCCTCTGTGGAGGAATAAGCGGCTACAGAAAATGGATGGATGGATGGAGATAAAGTTTGCTATTAAACAGATAAAATAAAAAAGAGAATCTTTTTTAGGACTTTTCTTTTATTGTCATGAACAAATGTGCAAATGTCAAATACAAAAAAAAAAAAAAAAACAGACAAACAAACAAACAGTTTTTACTATACATAAATACTAACATGCATATTTTTCATTGCCTCTGGGTCCAGGTACCTCCTAAAAACATGAATGTAAGTAAAATTTTGTGTTGCAACTTGAACAGATCCTTTAAATATTTCATATTAGCAATTTAAGAGATCAGACCTGCAGCATCTTTCAATATTTAACTACCCCCCCCCAACATTTTGTAGTAAATTACTGGTATAAAAATTTGTGGTTGCACTTTACATTTGAGCACTGAAGTAGCTCATTTGTCCAGTCAGACATCAGCCTCCTGTTTAGTTTTCAGGCTTAAAGTACAGCTGAACATTGTCACTTCTTTATTTGAGTTGTTGGTCGTGCTCGGTGTCAGGAGCGAAGCAGCTCTGGGGAAGCGAGAGCCTGGATCAACAGTAATCCTTCTTCCATGGAGGTCACACTCTAGTTATAGGAGGCAAAGGTTCCCTCCGCTGTTTGCAGTCCAACTTCCATTAGCAATCTGTTAGCAGCAGTCCGCTGAGAGGGAGGCCCGAAGCACAAGCTCCTGGGAGCGCACCAAAATACAAAGCCACACACACATGCTCACGGCGCAGGGCTTGTTTGATGAAAAAGAACAATTAAGGGAGAAATGAGGGAGAATCATCAGGGGAAATGGTTGATGAAGACTTTATTGATTAGAGCAGCTCCACTGATCCAGCTCTCATTGTAGCAATTACCACTGGCTGCCAGTGAGAGTGGGGGGCCTCGTGGTGCCGTGCCGGACTGTGATGCCTAAAACAAGATTCAAGAAAGTAGCTGTGACATATAGACCACATTTTAAATGATATTTTTACAGAAAATGAAACCAAAGCTGTTTATTTACTGGTTTTAAACACTTAGTTTAAAATTAGAGCACAGTTGAAGAAGAGGAATACAAAGGCATGTTGTCCTGATTCCATCGTCTTTGTATAATTCCTATTTATTTTTTCTCATCACTTTTCCTTAATGAGTGAATCAGAGCATGCTTAGATCTCTACATCACTGCATTACAAAACAAAGTCTTCCTCTTTTAGTCTCCTCTATTTTACACACAAACGCTGATTAATTCAAATCCCTGTGAATAAAGCAATAAAGTCTAACAAGGGCACATTTGAGTAAACACACCTACCAGGGAGCTTGGTCCTTGTTGGTGTGTTTGCTCAGCTAAGACTGCTTGGTATTTGTATTCAAACCAGACTGATGACATAGTGTAGGTTGTCAGTGGCGTTGTTTAGGCTGCTGATAGAAGCGTGGGTGACT
The DNA here is from genome assembly GCA_006937965.1 of Callopanchax toddi. Lineage (NCBI taxonomy): Eukaryota > Metazoa > Chordata > Actinopteri > Cyprinodontiformes > Nothobranchiidae > Callopanchax > Callopanchax toddi. The sequence continues at coordinate 1,388,889 of SSNR01000096.1, read as the reverse complement.
TCAATGCTCTCTGAATCAGGACTGACTGTTTCTGAAATGGTCACATTTCATGTCAACAACATCAAGGACTCAAATGTGTTTATGTAAGGGAAAAGGGAAAGTCATAGAACATAGTTTCATGTAAACAGCAAAGAAAGTGAATTTGTTGGCTCAAAAAAAGCATCCTTACTGCAGCTGAGAGGTCAAAGGTCAAATAAATGAGGGAGCCTATGTTTACCTCGGTAAAAGGACAAAATGATATGATTTTAATCAATAAAACACAATGTTTAGTTAATTTTTTTCTGAAATGAAAAGGATAATAAACTACTACAACTACTACTATTAGTACTACTAATAATAATGCAATATTTTTGTAAATAAATCCCAATTTTTATTTTTCATATGATTTTACAATAACGACAATAAAATACTGAATATCAAACTGCATGCTGCATTTATGCTTCCTAAATGTGGAGATTTTAACTTAGCTGTAATAGGTCCCTCTCTGATGTGGGGCCTATCCTCCCCCTGCCACACCTCCTGCCAGTGGGTGGTGCCGCCAGCTAATTGGTGGAGCTCAGTGTCCGGGGCTGGGTGCTGGAGCATCTGCCGGTTCGCTTGGTGGGATCTGGTCCCTCTGACTCGGTTGGGCTTCTGCAGGGTTCAGGGCGTCCTTGGATCTCAGGTCTCTAGATCCGGACTGGATCTGCCCTGGTGGGCAGCTGCTGGTGGGGCCTGTGGGCCCTTCAGCTGTGGCCCTTAGGGCTGTGGCCCTTAGGGCTCTGGCACAGCGGCTGCTAGGTGGCCCCGGTGGGGTGATCCTCTGTGCTTTTCCTGAGGGTGGGGTGGGGGCAGGGGACTTCTGTGGTGGTCTTACTGGGGTTCCTGTGTTCTGGGAAGTCTGGCACTTGGGTCTCCTCCATGTTTTCTGTGGGTCTTGGGGGGCGGGTCTGTGGCTCCTTGCACTTATTGAGCACTATGAAGAATCCAGGTGCTCACAAGGGGTTCACACAAGTATGGACTCAGGTGTTTCCAGACAGGTGTTTCTGTCTACATGAATTACTTTTATGACTTAATAAAATAAATACTACTAGATTCCTGTAAACTTTCTCCCCCAGCTCTCTTCCTTTAGCTTTCCTCCTTCATTTCCATTTACGTTGGGAATAAAATTAAGCCAAAAAACAATTCTAATACAGATTTTTTTTTCTAAAAATAAAAAAACAAAAACAAAACTTAGCTGTAATTATTAAACTATGTTTCTCAAAAGCAAAAACAACAACAACCCTTCTTTGTTGGGATTTAACTCAATAATATCCACACCAAGAGAACAAAATAAAAATAATCAGTTCTTCTTAATGTTTTATTCATTTATGTATTGATTTTCATTTAATCTACCCACATAATCTATTAAAAATAATACAACAATGAAGTGTAAGTTGTATGCTGAAAAATGTTAACATTTTATTATAGTTTTATAGTATTTTATGTAGTTTTTTCCCCTGCTATGTTCAGTTCCCATTTTTAATTAATAAAAGGACTAATCTGTGCTCTACCAAACGACTGACCAGATATTTGTATGGATGAGGAGGAACCACAGCTCGCTCACATCACTAACTAACCCCACAGTTTCACCGCTTCCTGAGCCATTTAGCAAGGACACAAAAACAACAGAGATAATGGTCAATAGAAAAATATAAAGGGACAAAGACAGTCTGTTTATGCCCTAGATGGAGATGGATGAAGGGTAATCCATTCCTTTCCATTTCATCTACCCATCCTGCACCACGGCTGCTGTCTGCTTAACCACAATGATGATTAATCCACACTCACTATTTATATTTTCTAATTGTAATTAGCATGAACTATCAATTACAGTTAGTGCCTAATTGCCCTTCATAAAGTCAACTCCCCAGGTTTAAACAGGTCCATTTAAATGATGTAACTAATAGCTCTTGCCTTTACGTAGAGGATACATCTTCATTGCTGCATGCGTGAACCGTGATGGTTGCTCGTAATTTAACGGGGCGAACGAGGGAAGGAGTGCAGGTGGCACTGTGGGACTAATTATTGTAAATGAATTATGATGTGACCTTCTCAGAACAATGGCTAATCAATGCTCACGTTGAGTGACAGTACGCTCTGTACAGATGCCAGAGCTATTACTTGCAAGCCTGAGCCTTGTAGAAAACACTAAAACTCTTTTTGTCTGGTTCCTTTTAGTTTAGTTTTTGAAACATATTTTTGGTGCACAGCCCCTTCAACCTAATGCTCACCTTCCAGTTTGTGCATGAACAAGGTTCCTAGTTTTGTTTGTTTGTTTGTCACAGATGTTTCAGATCCTTAAACACATCTAAATATCAGACAAAGAAACATAAGTAAACAGATGCATATTCAAATGGAAGGTTTTTATTATAAACTTTACTTCAGAGGAAACAGAGCACCATTCTTTTTGGAGAGGAGAGGTTCTGGCATTTGAACTTTCTCATCGATGCCATTTTCTTAATCATGACCTCTGACCTTAACTTGAATAAAACGAGGCCTGCTGGGCTTTAGATGTTGTTCTGGGTTCTTTTGGTCTTGAATTTCTTAGAGCAGGACATGATGTGTTGGTTTTTGAGATATTTTAGCCTCCTTCATGTTGTCAGACAGGTTCTATCAAAGAGATTTCTTAATTCTACAGGTCTGGTTGAAATCAGACCCAGGTGTGTCTGATGGAACTGAACTCAGCTTCCCAAATAATGAAGTTAATCACCATTAATTCATGATTTAACAAAGGGGTAATTACGTTTTCACATAGGGTCAGGTTGGTTTGGATAGCTGTACTCTATAAATAAATGAAATCATCATTTGAGGTCTGTATTTTATATTTACTTGGTTTAATTTTGTCTGAAATTTGTTTGCTGATCTGATGTGAAAATTAAATAATCAGGAACCACTAGAGAAAGTCTGAGCAGACAGAAGCTGGAGTCAGTTAGTGACTGTATCTTAACAGAAGGGATTTTTTTTACACTATTTTAAATCTTCAAACTACCATTAATCCTACATTATGTGATTATTCTGGCAGAAATGTGAAAATCTGAGAGGAAGTCAAATGTTCCACAAATTACTGCTAAGAAGACCCCACAAAACTCCACCAAATCATTATTTGCTGTGTAAAGTTTATGAAACATTATTTTGGAATAAAAATATTAAAATGGGCTTAATCTGCTTTGAAACTGGCCCCACTGTGACTGACCATTAGCCTATTAATCAGGACAGAACTAATTTCTATTTCTCTAAGCTGAGGCCTTTTAAAGACAACAGGTCAGATAATAGTGTTTATAACCTTTTCCACTAAAACCTTTTTCAAAAGATCTGAAATTATGAATAAGCGAGGTTGTCTGTCCACATTCAATTTAAAGCACAGGTGCCATTATTTATTTTTAAATTAACAAAAATAATTACAAAATTCAGACACATTAATAGAATAAAATGTTTTCTCACAATCAGACATTACAAACCACTCAAAGAATTGAAAACCTGTATTTAATGAATCCTTTCATTAATCCAGATACAAATCACTGAAATTGATCAGGACGAGTTCAGTTTTCGTTATCAATAGAGAGTGGCCCTCATGACCACAGTGGAAGGATGTGAGCTGACAACGTCAACGCTTGAACTGACCTTTACCTTGTTGTGACAGGAGTGCACCATGACTGACAGTGTCCCGCAGCGTAATGTCCCCCCCACCCTGCATTGCCCTCCATCTACTCCATGATGCAGTTGACCCCTTTACAAATCACCACCAACTTTACACATCTGCTGCCTGTCAGCATCTGCCAGGCGCACTCACCCGTCCCAGCTGTAATGAAAAACTCTCATTACTCGCCTCCACCCAACAGGTACACAGGCCGTAAGACAATTACTGGGCAATGCCACTGACCTTGTTGTCAGAGAGAGTCAAACAAACACTGAGGTGTGTGTGCGCGCGCATGTGTGTGTGTGTGTGTGTGTGTGTGTGTGTGTGTGTGTGTGTGTGTGTACGGTGCAGACAGGAGAGTAAAACGAGTCAAGCTTCCTGCTTAATAAGGAAGGCATTTATTGATCTAAAATGACTCAAATCTTTTGCTTGTGAGTGAAGATAAAGTAGAGATGATGTGGTTGAACTCAAATGCCAGCAGTCACTACGACCCTTATCAGACTTACTGGCATAAATTATAAAGAGTCAACGCTTTAAAATGTACTTGGCATGTGTACATGTACTACATGTAGTACTGTACAGAGCTGAGAAAAGTTTTTCCCCTACAATACATTTCAATATCAGACAAACATCATCAGAGTAAATATAAAACATGAAAGGGTTTCCAGCATGAATGGCCTGTTTAAGGTCAAAGGTCAGGCATTATCCTTCTGGATTTTATAAAGCAGTATTTGTTTTTCCGTCAAACACAACAAGTGGTCCAAACCCTGAAGCTGCAACGCAGCCCCAGACCAAACGTTTTACTTCAGGTATAAAGGCCAACACCTTCCAAAAAGTTAGGGTTCTTCTGTCTCATCAATCATCTAAATATTTTAAGAAATGTCATGAGGATTATAAAAATGTTTTTATTTGAAAATTTGAGACAAGTCTTTGTGTCCTTTTTTTCAGTCAGCAGAGGTTTTGGCCCTAGAACTCTCACATTTTTGCTCCATTTCTTTCATATTGATGAACTCTGACTCTAACCTTCAAGGCCTTTCTTTAGAATGAGACATGATGTGTTGCTTTTTGAGATCTTTTAGCCTCCTTCATGTTGCCCGACAGGCTCCATTAAAGTGATTTCTTAAATTCTATACAGTCTGGTATAATCAGACCTGTGTGGCTGGTGGAACTGAATTTATTTGTCCAAATAATGCAGTTTATCATAATTAATTTAACAAAAGCGTGAATTATTTATTTCACATATGGGTCAGGCTTTTTATCTTAATAAGTTAAATCATCATTAGTTTCTGCATTTTGTATTTACTCAGATGATCTTTGTCTGATAATGGTTTATGTTGCTATCTGAAGCATTAATGAGACAAAAAGTAAAATCTAACTTTTTCACAAGTGTATTTCCGGTCATATTTAATGTTTCTAAGCTTTAGTGTTCTTTAAGTGACGCCACATATTGAAACATTTTCTTAAAAACCTGACTCATGCATCTGCAAGAGTTTGATGGTAAAACTTAAGTTGCCCAAATTAGTTAAGTGGCAAAATCAAGAATAAAACTCAAAAGTTGTTTGTTTTAAAGAGTATTTGAACTAAGCACTGCCAGCTACTGAACTTGCAGCTCTGTCATGATAAGACCAATCCTAAAATTAATTTTAAATGACATTCTGGTTTTTAGCAGTTATGAAGTTAAATATTAGAAGTGAAAACTTAGAAGTCACCAAAATCACCAGGTATCACTGGAGGAACTTTTGACCTCAGTTTAACATTTCTGCTGTTAGATTTGTGTTGAAACAAACAAAAACATCCCTGAATCTGTCAAACAGTGGCAGAATGTTTAGTTTGTGCTCAGAACCTGCAGCACACCTCCTTAATGGATGACCGGACACTTACTGATTCTTTGTTTGACTCCTGTGTTACAGGAGAGTTGAGGAGACAGTGGTGAGGTTTGGATAAAACAATCAACACAAAGGTTTGCAACTCGTAACGCCACTCCTGCCATTAGACAAATTATCTGATGTTTAGGGGCAGCCTCCCTGTGAAGTGATGACTTTATTACCCCTTGAGGGGGGTCTTAGATAGAAGTGTGTCTCTTTTGGTCCCCTTGCTATGCTAAACAGTGAATCACCTCTCTGAAGTCTTGCTGTAGACTCGGAGCTGAAACCAGCTGTTGTTCCTGCTGTCAGAAATCTACCTGAGGGTCTCTTTGTCTTCAGGGCGCGCCCTTTTGTCCCGCTGATCCACACAAACAGATGTCCAGCCACTGGGCTTTCTCATAGGAAGTTGTAAACCTCCAGTGTGCAATGGGATCTATTCATATGGAGGAACTAGCACAAGTGTCAAACACATGCAAATGTAGACATGCAGACACCCTGTTGGGCGTGCTTCTACAAATGTTTGACTATGTAACTACAGACAGTCCAGCATGCCGTGCCTGGAGAGCAATGAAAGCTCCATGTAGAGTAATCACCTTGAATTGTGGAGGTGAAACAGGAAATTGTGTAGGAGGCTTTAAAGAGTAGTAAACAAGATTAGATCCTTCAAACTACAGAGAGCAAGAAGGATTTTCTGACTTCAGACCTCACAGTTTCTATTCAAATTCTACAAAAACACACATTTAATTTTAGAATATATTTTTTATGATTAGCTTAAATTCTTTTTGAATCAAAATAAGTTCCAAATAACCTTTCTGTGTTGCTGCAGCAGCTGGCTTGCTTCTCGGTGTCCAATATGTCTGTCTGTAGCCATCAAGTTTTATCTGTATCGGACACCTGCTGAGAATATTGATCCTGTGCAGGTTTCAACATTTCTTACTCATTGCCAGGCATGAAGCTTTAAACAGCTCCATGTCACTTTGTATGGAAAACTAATCCGAAACAAATACATGAGCTAATTGGTTGCGAATGCAAATCAATCACATTTTGCAGAGAAAACAATCAGCTGTTTTTTTATTTTGAAAAATCTGAAGAATCCTAGTGGTCTAGGGATCCTTTAAGCCAGAAAAACACAATTTATTAAGAAAATAGATACCGGTAATATGGCAAATTCTGTTATTTGAAAGAAAAAAATAACATTGTCATTCTTTTTTTTTATTAAACAGATAGAGGAGTCTGAAAGGTGAAACTTATATTAAAAAACACTTCTAGTGTCAAAAATAAATTATACGTTTATCATGCAAGCAATTTTGTGTTTCCTAACTAATATTTGGAAAATCTTTTTGTAATGAACACGTTTATTTTATTACCACTTTAATTTGTAATTACCCGCTGTTTACGATCATGTTTTTACTACAAATTCACATAAAAACAAATGCAATAAAGAAATTCATTATATGGTGTTATTTTAATGTTCAGATAATACCAGCAGAATCACATAAAACTGTAACCTTTACACTAAACCAGAAGATCAATTGAAAAATGAAATTTTTTCTAATCATTTGGATAAATTTAACATGTGAAGTGTTCAAAAATGACATATTGTTTAATACACTTTTAGATTTAATTTGTGACTTTTCCATAAACTCTATTCATTTCAAGTTATTTAAATTCTTCTAAAGTAGATTTTTCATCTTTTGCATAACTGCTAAGTTATATTTCTAAGAATTGACATTTGAAAGTTGTTTCCAGCTCCATTCATGCTGCATCTCTTCAAATGTTCAAAGTGTATTATATATGATTATTTTTGCTGCTGAATCAACTCAAACATTCCCTTCAGGTAATCACATCCAATGCCATCTGTGCCCAATTTACCTCCAAGTCGTCCATTATTGGATTGAATGTTAGGGTGATCATCGGTGAACGCTCTGAGACCATTAGGTGGTCGTGTGAAACACTAATAGCGTTAGTGTCACGTGTCTAGTTGAGGGAACGGGGGCTTGGACGCTTTAAAGACAGCGCTCCGGTCATTTCACTCACGCTACGAGACAGACTGACTGACAGAGGAGGGAAGAAGTCCACACTCTGATGAAGCCTGGAGACAAGAAGCGTGCCGAGCGACGAGAACTTCCTCTCCACGCGCGTAATTACGCACACCGTTCGCTTCTTCGGTCTTTACGCGTCGTAAAGGATGATGGAGTGACAATGATGTCCAGCCACAAGATTTCCTTTTCTATAATTGATATATTGGATCCGAACAAATTTAACAGCAAAAGGACAAACGAACTTTGCGTCGCCAGGGAGAAGTTTCCTGCGCAAAATGTAGACGGGACAAGTTTGGAGTGGGACGGCACAGCGGGTGGAAATCTGAGAGAAGAGCACACGGATGGAGGTATAGAATATTATATTTTATTACAACCTAATTTTGATGTCCATGTTCAAAACTGTAAGCCCAAAATTACTTTAAAACATCCTGAATATCATAAAAACTATCCAAATTATTCTGCTAAATTCAAAATAGAATAAAAACACAGATACATGGTGTGTTAATGACATAGATGTGTTAGTACTGTCTGAGACCCAAAACATCAAAAAGTGATTCTCTATCTATTAGATTTATAGCCATCTCTGTATGACCTTCCCTTAATAAACCAAAGCTGGGTTTCCTTTGAAAGAAGCCACAAAGACTTGCTCCCAGAGCCCCAGCGTGTGATTGGCACCGGGACAGGCAGGCTGGGTAATTGTTTAAATCGTCCCATTGAGGATGCCTCTGCGCGCTTTGATCGATATCCCATTACTGCTTCCTGCATATCTCCCTCCAGCACCTTGCAGGTACAAACCTCACACCCCATCCATGTCTGATCCTAAATATCGTTCGATTAAAACTTCCCTTTAAATAGATGACATTTATCGATCTGCCCGCAAATATGAAACTCCATTAGCACGTCACGGCTGAGGTGGTGAAGCTGGATTTAGACGGGATTTCTTTCCGCAACATGACATTTGAAGCGCCGCGCGGTTTATAAATTATTTAAGGATTAGTGACCAAGTCTTCCTCTCCTCTGGATGCTTCTTGGCGCTCTGCCGACCTCAGGGTCCTAATCAAACATTACATAGATGTAATCTTCAGGTCCTCTGTTTTTAAATAGCTCTTTAAGGCATCGCTGGACAATAAAGAGACGCTTCTGAATCAGGTTTGGGCCTTGGACTGGACAGATTTCGTCAGGAGCTGTCCTTCAGCACCACGGCTAATTTAAGGAACGCAGAGGCCTTTTTCTGTTAAAAATCTTATTATATTAAAGCTACTCCTTGAAAACATTTAGTTAATTTAGCCAATGAGTCAATCTCCTATTTAAAAACCCAATCAAATCTTTTTGAGAGTTCGCAATATTATCACAATTTTAATGAACAGAAAATTTAACATATATGAACTTCAGGACACCTGAATGCAACTTCCTCACAATTTATCAGAAGTTCTGGATGTGAACTGACACTTCTTTTATATTTGCAGCAGATGAGTCAGGAGAAGAAGACCACACTCCTCCTGCTGCTGGTGCTGACCACGTCCTGCTTTCTCCACACCCCTACAAAGACACCTGTCTCTCCGGAGAGCAGGAAGACGGGAGCAGGAAGACAGCGGCCGCTCCTCAGGACCCATCCCCGCACAAGCGGCGGCGCACGGACCAGTCCTGCGCAAAACCACGGCGCGCCAGAACAGCCTTCACATACGAGCAACTGGTGGCTCTGGAAAACAAGTTCCGCTCAACTCGGTACCTGTCCGTGTGCGAGAGACTGAACCTGGCTCTGTCCTTGAGTCTGACCGAGACGCAGGTGAAAATCTGGTTCCAGAACAGGAGGACCAAGTGGAAAAAGCAGAACCCCGGGGCGGACAGCACCCTGCAGCCCGGATCCAACTCCCTGGTCAGCGTCAGTCCGAACCCGGTGACCTGCGGCTCGACCTCCGGCAGCTTCCATCAAAGTTTCTCCAACTTCAGCTCTGGGAGTGTGATTATCCACACTGGGGGTGGAGTTCCTCTGTCGGCCACTGGGGGTCTCCTGCACCCCTTCATGTCCAGCGGGTTCGTCCAGCCGACTTACTTTAACTCCCATCTATAAAAAAAACAAACTCCAGACTAAAACTCTTTTATACTTTGCAGCAAAAACAATTTTTTTCCTGAAATTGACCACGTTGTGTTTTTTAATTTCTTCTTTGTCCAGCTGGGTTGTAATTTAACTTTTTTTATTGTAGTGTTTTCAATCAGAATAGTTGCGACATGATGATATAAATTAAATAGGCTATGTGAAAAACTGAGATAATGTATTTCTTTCAAATTAATTGACTTTATGCCTGAAGATTCCATTATTCCACATTAATTCTTTGTTTTACATTTCAAACTGTTTATACACATATTTGCACATTTTACTTTTTGCTCAATAAAACATAATAAACTTTAATAAAACACTCTGGTTCGTCACGTGGAGTTTGCATGTTTTCTCCATGGTTTCCACCGGTTTCCTCCCACAGACCACAACATGGGGTTTCAAATGTAGGTCACTTTGGATAAAAACTCTGCTAAATGAATAAACATAAACATTTCAAAAGCTGGATATTTTGCAAAGCTTTTCATAATAAACACAACATAAAAGTTTTGTTATAATTAAATTGCTGAATAAAGCATAAATATTCTGGTCAGAAAGTCAGATTTTTACTAAATATCAAATCTGAAATAAAGATCACAAATGACTGAATGAGGACACTGGCAATCATAATTTAAATCCACCTTAAATTAACACACAAAAATCAATGTGCTTCATAGAGTTTTTGAAATTTATATATGAATTATATATATATTTTATACTTCTGCCAAAAATGTAATTGCAAAGTAAAAAGAAAAGAAAAAAACCTTCTAAATTTAAGGCAAGTATAACATATCATGTATGTAATGTAACATTACTTTATTTTGGCTGCATTTGTAATCACCCAGTTATATTTCCTCAGGGTAAAACTTTAATTACATCACAGAGCCACACGGTGTCGCAATTTCTTTACTTCGTTCCAACCAGTGATGAAGCTTCGATGTAGAATTTAATTCAGTCATCAGAAGAAAAATCGCTCAATTTATGGTTTCATTTACTTTTTATTAGTCTTACACTTCAAAGACTTTTTATATGACATGTATCTGATTTCCTGGTTTTAGTGCACACATTTTGCAATCTTTTCTTTTTCTTTAATTCTCTGATTTGATCTTTTGGCATGATTTGAACAAACAAGCAAAAAAAAAAAAAAGAAAGGAAGGAATATTAGCAAGACAAATTAAATATTAGCTCTTGCCTGTTTCTTTATTAGCAGTTCAGTTTAAATCAGTGTAGACTAAGATGCACATTTATTTAACATAATTTAAATCTCTTATGTTATTTTCTGTTTGAGAATAAACATGTTTGCACATCAGTTTCAGCATGAAATAAAATGTGCCTTATAAGAATGCCATGTACATTTTAGAGGCCAATTTTAATAGAGTTTATTCATCACTATGTTCTTATAAATAGATTATATTTGTCAGATCGGATCGGCTGAAACCTCTGTGAGTTTGAGTGTAGCGTGTGTGCGGCTCAAACGCGGCAGTAATTAGCGCTGAGCGTTCGCGTACACGCAGTTAATCTCGGAGCAGCCGTGCGGTTCTCGATGGAAGCGAGACCGCGGGACTACTCCGATAAGTAAGTAGTAAAACTGACTTACTGGTAGGTTGAGGATGGAGCTCGGAAGCCTGGTAGGTTTGGATGAAGCTCGTAGCATGAATGAATGAATCGATGACTGAGCACAGGTGTGTGGGGTGAAGGGTCATTTATAGAGGAAGTGAAGCCAGAGGGATGATGGGAAATGGAGTCTTAGCGGGAGGAGCGGTCAGAAGGAGGGGAAACCGTGACAGTACCCCCCCCTCCAGGGGCGGCTCCAGAAGCCCTAGACTGACGGGCACGGAAGTCAGAGATGAGGGTCGGGTCCAGAATGGAGCGAGCGGGTTCCCAGGAGCGTTCCTCAGGGCCGTAACCCTCCCAGTCCACGAGGTACTGCCACCCACGACCTCGACGACGGGCGTCCAGGATGCGCCGAACAGTGTAGACCCGGTCGCCGTCGACGAAGCGAGGAGGCGGAGGAGAGAGAGAGGGCACCAAGGGCGAGGAGACGTAGGGCTTGAGCTGAGAGACATGAAAGACAGGATGGATCTTGAGAGTCGAAGGAAGACGAAGACGGTAGGCGACAGGGTTGATGGAGTGGTCGATGACATAATGACCAATAAAGCGAGGGGTGAGCTTCCTGGACTCGGTCCGGAGGCGCAGGTTGGAGGTGGAGAGCCAGACCTTGTCGCCGGGCTGGAACGAGGGACCGGGCCGGTGACGGCGGCGATGCTGGCGGACGTACTGGGACTGGGCCCGAGCGATAGCAGCACGAGCTTTGACCCAGGCCAGCCGACACCGACGGACCATGTTCTGGGCAGCGGGAACTTCCACCTCCGGTTCCTGGTGACCGAAGATGGGCGGCTGGTAGCCGTAGCACACCTCGAATGGAGACAGGCTGGTGGCAGAGGAGACATGTATGTTGTGGGAGAGCTCCGCCCACAGGAGGTATTTGGGCCAGAGCGACGGCTGGGTGGAGACAAAGCAGCGGAGGTAACGTCCTAGCTGCTGATTGGCCCTCTCAGTCTGGCCGTTGGTCTGAGGGTGGTAGCCGGACGAGAGACTGGACGTAGCACCCACCAGACGACAGAACGCCTTCCAGAACCGGGCGGTGAACTGGGGGCCTCGGTCGGACACCACATCCGTGGGGAAGCCATGCAGGCGCACCACGTGCTCAAGGAGGAGTTCTGCAGTGCGCTTGGCCGTGGGGAGGCCAGTGAGGGCCACCAGGTGGACGGCTTTGGAGAAGCGGTCCGTGATGGTGAGTATGGTGTCCAGACCGTCCACGACTGGGAGGCCGGTGACAAAATCCAGTCCTATGTGGGACCACGGCCGTTTAGGGGCTGAAGGGACCCAGAGGCTGGCTGGTTAAGGGACTTGGAGCGGGCGCAGACGTCGCAGGCAGAGGTGTACTCCTTAACATCCTTCGCCATTTGCGGCCACCAGAGGGCCCGCTGGAGGAGCTTGAGGGTCCTGGCGAAGCCCGCATGGCCGGACAAAGGTGAGGAGTGAGCCCACGTGAGGGCTTCCTGACGACAGCCTGTGGGAACGTAGAGGCGGTTGTTGGGAGTTTCTGGAGGAGCCGGGTCATTGGGGAGTGCTGCTCGGATAGAGTCCTCCAGGGGCCAGTGGAGAGGGGCCAGGAACCGTTGGGACGGCAAGATGGGACTGGGGTC